>OVBJ01002247.1:0-19415 GCA_900406535.1 Noccaea bulbosa
ATACTCTTTCTGCACAACGTATTGTCCAATATGTAGCATCCGATCGGACCATCATGTAATTGAAGTTGTGCTTCATTGCAAGGATTTCAAAATATGACTTCAAATGTTTTTTGCATATGAAATCTTGTTCCTTCTTCACAGCTTCCATCACAGCGAAAAAAAGAGAAAGAAGAAGAAGAAGAAGATGGAAATCGACGCAAAACAAAAAGACAGCGTCGTGGTGTGATAAGTTGGGAGAAGAAAAAGGAAACAAGAATATAGAAAATATTTAAAAATATTTTTTAAGATTTTCGGTAGACTATGTTTTCTACCAAGTGGTAGAAGACAACTTTTTCGCAGAACACGAAGTCTACAAAAGGTAGAAGATTATATCTGTAGTAGAACACAAAATCTACAACCCCGTAGAAGACTGTGTTTCTCGTAGAATACAAATTCTACAACTTGCGGAAACTAGTGTAATATGTAGAACATATCTTCTACCAAATCCATGAAATTAGCAGAACATAGAGTAATCGGTAGAAATTGTATTCTACGACTAGTAGAGGTGTACACAAACGATAGAAATCATATTCTACTAAAGTAGATGTGTGGACAAACGGTAGAAATCATATTCTACGTACTAAAAGTAGATGTGTGGAACAAATGGTAGAATTCATATTCTATTAAAAATAGATGTATGACCAAGAAGTAGAATACATATTCTACTTTGCATTTCAAAATCAGTAGAACTAAACTTCAATATTTTTTCTAAGTATCTTATAAGTAAAACAAAATTGTGAAAAATTGTAAAAAGTTTTAAGATTATTGTTCTGAATTTTTTGAATTTTTTTGAATTTAAAAAATATTTATTTATATGTATTACATATGTTAAGGGTGTTAAAGTCAAAAATAGGTAAAAATCCAAAAATGTGTATTGGGACAAAATCTTTTTTTTTTCCTGTGTATTTTGCCAAATTTTCCTAATTTATTTGTGGGCAACACTTCGCTGAGATATTCGTCTGTAATTGATTTACTTTGAATTATAAATTAACCTCTCTTTGACCATGCATATGAGGTTACGTCATTGTATGTCCGTTTCTTTTTCATAAAAAAATGTGACGCTAGAAAATTCCTAATTTCACATGACAAGATTAATTTTCCTAGAAAATTCCTAACTTCACGTGAGGAATAGTCTATTCCGTGTTTAACAGACATGATTAATTTGTAGCACATAGTAAAAGCAAACATACGTACAATCAATTAACACGCAACATACGAGAACTCCTCGATGCCTTTCCATT
The DNA here is from genome assembly GCA_900406535.1 of Noccaea bulbosa. Lineage (NCBI taxonomy): Eukaryota > Viridiplantae > Streptophyta > Magnoliopsida > Brassicales > Brassicaceae > Noccaea > Noccaea bulbosa. The sequence goes on from OVBJ01002247.1 coordinate 1,281, forward strand.
TTGATACTTTGAAAATTAGAACCGTAGACTTAAAATACACACAGTATTTTTTTGTTAGCGTTGTGAAAAGGTTTTATAATATGCCAAAATAGATAAAGATGCAGTTGATTTAAACACTTCATGTAACAGTCAAGAAGTACGTAGTACATAGAATCTAGAAGAGTTGGAGCTGAGCTGAAAGAGGATATTGGAAGCTATCAAGATATATAGGGCATGGAAGGCATCATTGTATGTACTCAACTCATATATTCATAGACGACTTAACAAAATGTTTTGAGGGTATTAAAAGGAAGAGCAAAACAAGAGGTTAAAGGGTTGTTTGAATGGCGTTCTTGAATTATGTGTAGATCCTTGGACATGAAAATTGCTAGAACATGAAGTCAAGGTGTGTGTTGATCTTGTTGTGTTTTCGTTTGAGATTTTAACTTGTAAATTATCTTAAAGATCTTAAAGTAATATATTTTTGTAGGTGTTAAAAAAAAAGTTATATATATATATATATATACTTGTAGAGAAATCTCTTGTGTCAAGTCTGGTAGTATTATATTGTGATTCACTATCTATATTAGTAGTTCTCTCATTTTCAATTAATATCAGAGCGGACACTTGTGCTTTTTTTTTTTTTTTTTTTTTTTTTTTTTTTTTTTTAGGGGGTTTTGGGGNGGGGCCGAACCCCGTACATCTCCCCAGGCCCGAAACCACATCATGTAATATTGGTTTCGTTCCAATTGGCACTCGATCCTGTGACCTCTAAGCTTTGCCTAGGGTCCTTTACCAGTCAAGCTATAGTCACTTGGTAAATGAATTAAATTTAAAACGCACCAGTGGAGCTATAGCCACTTGTGCATATTACAAACATGTGAGTTCATGCAAAGAAGATGGAAGGCTACCTTGTTTTACCAAACAAAAAAAAGATGGAAGGCTACTACAAAATAATTCCTAGTACATCGCTGAATTTTAAGAAGGACAATAAATCTCTAGAGCGGAGATACTTCTCCAATTAGCTTTGCATCATATTATATGAACTCAAGCAGGAGGAGAATGATGGTATAGCTATAATTTATAGTTCACAAACATAGTCAAAGAGGGGGAGAATGTTGGAGGAATCAAGAAGATTGATGGTTTACAATTAAGGGAGATCATTTAGAAGATCATCATGTACTGGAATGGTTAAACCTTGATTCTCAATCATCAAGGAGATTGTTAATATTGTGAAGACCGATTTTTATAATATGCCAAAATATGTGAAGATGCAGTTGATTAAGGCTTTTTGTGTATCAGTCGAGAAGTAGTACAAATGACTCTGTTCAGTTCAATTGATAGCACATATAGTTTGTGTTAAAATGGAATTCAAATTGTTTTTAATCATAGTGGTGAGTATCCGGAAGTTTTGAGCTCGCTCGGTCCTTAATTAAACAGATGTTCGGTTTTTAAAATTATTTATTAAAAAATTATTTAGTTAAAACAGATAAATTAAACTTTTTATCTAAAGCTGGATGTGCAACATGAGTGTGACATATGATTTTTATAACTTATATGTGTTAATATTAATTAAGATTATGACATATGTTAATATAGATACGTAAAGAGTGACTAACAACAGTTGATTTAGAAAATAAAATAATAAAATACAGTTGATTTAGAAACCTATTTTAACACATAAAATTAACTAAAAAAATAAGTTTTTTTATTATATAAATTAAGCTGGATGCGCGTGATATGTGGTTGCAACACGTAAGATTTTTATAACTCACTGGATCGCGACATGTGTGATTATTAATTATAAAAGTATTAAGATAGTAACATGTATCATGAAATAAGGGAAAAAAATAATATATATAAAACCAACAAAAAAATTCGAAAAACAAGAAATAAACAATTAGAAAGAAAAAATGTTACACCCATTAAGAAAAGAAAAAAAGACATTCTCATTTGGAAAAGGAAAAAAAAACAAAAAAAATTATAAAAAATTGTTACATCCATTAATCCATTAAGGAAAAAAAAAAAAACATACACCTCTTAGGATATAAATTTTCAAAAATACACCTCTAGTATAGCAATTTTTAAAACTACATTTTTTCCTAGTTTTAGTCTATAACTTTGGGTTCACTAATCCTTAATTAGGGTTTAGATTTAAGGGTTCAAGGTTTGATTTTAGGGTTTGAAGTTTATATATTAGGGTTTAAAGTTCTTTTACTAATAAAAAAATGTATTTTTGAAAAAATTCATCCTAGAAGTGTAGTTTTGAAAATTGACATTTCAAAATATGTATTTTTGAAATTTTCCCTTACAAACAAACAAAAAGACCAATATATAATAAGTTATAGTCTTCATAATTTAATTACGTGGTTCTATCTTTTGTTTAAGTTTTCTCTCTCATTAAGAAATAAAAAAAATCAAGACAATGTCTTTGAAAATTCAAGATATCAATAAAGAATATTTAACTCTATAAGTGATCACATATGTTAACATAAGAAAATTAGAAAAATGTAATGACAGAAATAGAAAACTAACAAAATAATTGTAAAACAATTAACTAATAATGAAAATAAAGTTTTATAATGGTCTAAGGCAAAAATAAAATTGAAAAAGATACAATATAAATAGAACACTGACCAAATATTTATCAAGCAACTAACTAATATTAAAAAAAAATTATAATGAACTAAATGTAAAAAGATTAATAATATTATTTTATTTAGAAATTTATTATCGGGTTTTTAATATTATTCTACTTACTTTTAGAAGTAATCTGATTTTGTTTAATATTTTTCGTGAATTATTTCAAAAATCTTAAAATAAATCCGCGTAAATGCGGAGTCTAATCTAATTAAAGTAAAAAACTAATAAAATAATTGTCAAACACCTAATAGAATAATAATTAATCAAATAATAATAAGGAAATTTTTCAGTAGTCTAAATTTCATAATTTCCAATAGTCTTTTCAAATGTTAATTAATTATGATTAAAAGGTAAATTTAATTCAAATATAAAAAGAGAATCAATTCATTAAAGCTTTTTAAATTATATAAAAAAACTATATAATAAAAATTAAACTTAGTTTAATAAGGAATATGAAAAAATAATTATTTGGAAACATATATAACAAATAATATGAAAAATATAAATATTGGGCAGGTGGGCCGTAGCAGAAGAAATACAAAGAAAAACTTTGCAATTTTGGGTCCACTCGACTCAATTTCTACATGACAACTAGTTCGGTTTTTGGGTGTCTTTCTTTTAGTTTTGAATTCCTTCTAAGTGCAAACCCAAAGCAAACGCAAAGTCTATTTTTTTATATATTATTTCGGTTGAATTGCAAGAACCATTGCACATTATATTCACTTTCTCGAAGTATACTTTCATATCTGACACATCATCATCAGTCGTGTATTTTCTTGGAATTTAGAATGTATGTTGTATATATAAATAAATGTGTGGGATTAAAGCAAAATATAAATGAAAATCTGAAAGTTTAGAGACAAAAAGTCATGAAAAAGATGGGTGCATGAATCTGATGTCGCCCTTTCTAAACTTGATTTCCATTTGCATATTCTACTAAACATATCCATTTCATTGTCAATGTTTTACTTAACATCAATCGACAAATAAATATTGAAATGTTAGAATGATTGATTATTCTTTTTGTGTAGACCAAATATACTTATGGCTTCCGGCATTTATTATCACTTCGATTCGGTGAATCTTCTTTTAGTTTTAACTTAAGATATAATAAGTTTTCTGTTGGTGGTTGGGTAGGTTTTGTATATTTATACAACTATTAACTGAAAAATATTTAATAATATTTGGATATAAGATTAAAAAAAAATTGTTTAAATAAAATAATAAAAACTAAAACTGTTACAAAAATAATAACTTAAAACAAACCAATGGTTCATTCATGTAACATCCGTGAACCGAAGAAACAAAATTCTTCTTTGGTGTCGTAGACACCAGGGCTAGTGCCGATCGACACAGGTCCGAAATTCGATTTCGGGTTTGATTTGAGTTGTCCGGTTTTTGCTGGTTTTGGGTTGAAAACCCTTAGACACGAAATAAAAGCCTCCAGCCGCGTTTCAGGAACTCATTTTTTGAGACAAGAGTTCCAGAGGCGTTTTTGTGGTGTTTTTGGGCGATTTGGGAGATTTTGGAGCTTTTTGGTGTTGTTTGATCTCTGTTTTTCATCTCCTTCTTTCCCTCAATCCAAAATCAAGGTGAGTGCGTGACTGTAGGTCCGTGATTCTAGATCTGGATTGTTAAAATGTTGGTTGTTTCATTTTGGTATCAGAGTCTAGACGGTTTTAGGACGTGCTAGGTTGATAGTTTGATATCATCCTCTTCGGGCTTCAGGCGATTCCGCGGTGAATAGTTATGTGTTGTTTTTGATTTTGTGCTAGTATCTTACCTCTTTTCCGTTTTTAGGGAGATGGACGGTGTTGCGAGAGGTCGCGGTGCTAGGGGCCGTGGTGACGGTCCAGCCGCTCGTGGGGGCCGAGCAGCTCCCCAAGGTGGCAGAGGTGTTGCCCGTGGGGGCAGAGTTGGAGGCCGTGGAGGCCGGGGTCGTGGTCGTGGAGAGCAGGCGGAGTCAGACGGGAGTGCATCGCTGAGTGTAGCGACTGCGTCGGTGACCCAGTCAGTTCCTTTGGCGAGTGAGGCCGGTGTGGGCGTCGGTGGTGACGTGGGAGTCGGGGCTGCCCCGGTTGCGGGTGCTGCCCCAGCTCCGGGTCTAGGTGACCAGTTTATGGGGATCCTGACGCAGATTTTGGCACGCCTTCCGCAGGCGGCTCCCGAACAGGCGTCGGGTGTTCCTCCGGTGGCCGGGGCACAGCAGGGTGCCAGTTTGGTTGGTCAGCAGCAGGCTGCGGGTCCTGCGGGATATCAGCAGGCTGCGGCCTTTGTTCAGCCGGGTGCGCTTTTGTTGGGCAGCATGGTTGTGCAGCTGTTGGACATCCATTTTATCTAGAGATGATAAGAGAGATGCAGAGGATTGGTATGCCTTTCTTTGAGGGCGGTGTTGGTCCGGAGAAGGCTGACGAGTAGAGGTCCCGAGTGGAGCGGAACTTCCAGTCGATCAGGTGCCCAGTTGAGTACCAGGTGAAGATAGCGATCCACTATCTGAGTGGTGATGCTTATCTATGGTGGCGGGCCGTAGCGGGGGGGAGAGCAGTTTAGACGTGGTATGACTTTGTGACGGAGTTTGACGGCCAGTACTTCCTGCAGGAGGCTCGGGATCAGTTTTTGCTACGGTTCACGTCTTTGACACAGGGTGACCGTACGGTGCGAGAATATGCAGCGGAGTTTAGCAGACTTGTTGTGCATGCCGGTGTTGGCGCAGGTGGTGAGCGCGAGATACTTCAGATGTTTCTTCAGGGGCTTCGTTCGAGTATACGGCAGCAGTGTCGAGGTCGCGCGTACGCTTCGAGGGTGGACTTAGAGGAGTTAGCGGCTTCGATTGAGGAGGATCAGCGTGAACAGGTTGGCCCGGTGGCGGCGCCGCCTGCGAGTGTTCCTGCTACCCAGCCTAGGGGCCAGCAGCAGCAGCAGTCGCAGCANATACTTCAGATGTTTCTTCAGGGGCTTCGTTCGAGTATACGGCAGCAGTGTCGAGGTCGCGCGTACGCTTCGAGGGTGGACTTAGAGGAGTTAGCGGCTTCGATTGAGGAGGATCAGCGTGAACAGGTTGGCCCGGTGGCGGCGCCGCCTGCGAGTGTTCCTGCTACCCAGCCTAGGGGCCAGCAGCAGCAGCAGTCGCAGCAGCGCCGAGGTTCGAGTTTCGGTTCTGGTTTTGGCAGGGGCGGCAAGCCTGCTCAAGGCAAGAAGAGGAGTCGGGAGAAGGCTTCGGGTTATAGCCGTTGTCCACGAGGTGCGTGCTTCGGGTGCAGGAGCACGGAGCACCGTCTTTTTAGCTGTCCCAAGAGAGAGGTGCCTCAGGAGGTGCCTCGGGAGAGAGAGTGTTTCCAGTGTGGAGAGCCGGGACATATCAGGCCGATGTGTCCCAAGTTGCAGAGTTTGACGGTTGCAGCGGTTCATCCTGTAGCGGCTCGACCAGTGAGCCAGATTTGACAGTTCCGGCAGTGCCTGTGAGGATCCTTGAGAGGAAGGACAAGGTTCTACAGAACAAGAGGATACCATTACTGAGAGTGTTGTGGTCTTGCGGTGGCACAGAGGAGGAGTCTTGGGAGCCAGAGGCAAAGATAAAGTTGAAGTTCAGGAAGTGGTTCGACAAGCAGGTCGAAGAGTGAGCTTCTTTCGTCTTTGTGGCTATGTCTTTTGTTGGGTTTTGAGTTTTGATGTTTTTGTATTTCGTTTTCGCTGTAACGATTTACTTTTTGAGATTTAATAAGATGGAGTTTTTCCTTATTATTTATGGAGTTCGGAGGTTACACACATTGTTGACCAGTTTGGGTCATGAGACTATTTAATCTTATTGTTATAGACATTTAAGAATTTTTCTCTAAGGGCTGCGGTCCTGAATGACTCATTACACTTTTAGAGATCTCTTACATGATGTGTGGGCGTCAGTGTGAGTAGCTTATCTAGGAGGTGTGGGCCCCAGTACAAGCAATGTCGGTCCATCTGGGAGGGGTGGCCCCAGTTTGGACGATTGCATACTTGTTTGGAAGGCTTGGGCCCCAATGCAAGTGGTGTGATATTTGATTTATTTTGGAGACTTGGGCCCGAGATAAATGTTTGGATAATGAGTTAAGAGAGAAATGTCTTGAATGGTGCGTATATCTTAGGATTGAATGAGAGTCTCGGGGATCAGTTGAGGATTCCAGTGTTTGACCCTGCGAGGTCGGGCTTTTGGTCTTTGAGAGACGTGTGTTGTGCGGATTCGAGGTCGAATCCAGTTTAGTGGGGGAGAGTTGTAACATCCGTGAACCAAAGAAGCAAAATTCTTCTTTGGTGTCGATCGACACCAGGGCTAGTGTCGATCGACACCGGTCCGAAATTCGATTTCGGGTTTGATTTGAGTTGTCCGGTTAGACCCGAAATAAAAGGCTCCAGCCGCGTTTCAGGAGCTCATTTTTTGAGACAAGAGTTCCAGAGGCGTTTTTGTGGTGTTCTTGGGCGATTTGGGAGATTTTGGAGCTTTTTGGTGTTGTTTGATCCCTGTTCTTCATCTCCTTCTTTCCCTCAATCCAAAATCAAGGTGAGTGCGTGACTGTAGGTCTGTGATTCTAGATCTGGATTGTTAAAATTGTTGGATTGTTGAGTTTTGTGGCTGTTCTTGAGTTATGTGATAGTTTTCGTGATTATTGATGTGTGAAATCGTGTTTGGGTGATTGTATGTGATGATTTTGTGTTTGTGGCTTGTTTCATCGCGTTTGGAGTTACCCTGCGAATTGGGTGTCGATCGACACCAGTCTGGTGTCGGTCGACACAGATCCTGTGTCGATAGACACTGACGCTGGTTCAGGGGTTAACCGGTCTAATTAAACTGAAATTGAAAAATTGAATGGTTTAATCCGGTTTGGTGGATAATTGGATTTAATTGGTTAATTAATTATTTTTGGATTTAATAATTAATTAATATTATTATTTAATTTGAGAATTATTTAATAATTATTTTTGGAGATATTTAAATATGAAAATATCTAGTAAATTATGGAAATTTTTAAAAGACTTAAAATGGTCTAGAAATTGCGTAAATGACCTGTAGACAGGATGATCGTCTCACTGAGTATTTATGAAATACTCACGCAACTCCATTCCAATGTGTTGCAGGTAAAGAAAAAGTGTGATCGCGGAATCGAGCCCGGAGGAAGAGGATGATAGGGATTTATTGATTTATTTCATTATTTGATTTCATTTAAGTTGTTAGACTTATTTGTTTTATTATTTGCTTCCGCTGATTTATTGTTGAATTGATTTGATTTATTTATTTAAAGAGCTTTTAAGACTTTCGCTAGAATTGGTCGGGTGGGGGCCCATGAGAGATGCACAAACTTTTATTGTAACAGTCCGGCCTACCGGCCCACCGCCGGCCCAGCACTGTTAGGGCTGCAGCCCAATACACCCCAACCCCTCTGGTGTATAAGGCCACACCGTCACTTATACCAACCTAGGTTGTTGGTGAGACTCGAACCCCATACCTCACCCTTTAAGTAGTCTTCCATCTAGGAAGCTACCACCAATTGATCTGCAGATCAATTGGTGGTAGCTTCCTGTGTGCAGGGCTACTTAAAAGGTGAGGTATGGGGTTCAAAACTCATCAACAACCTAGGTTGGTATAATGGCGGTGTGGCCTTATACACGAGAGAGGTTGGGGTGTATTGGGCTGCTGCCCTAACAGTGCCGGGTGGGGGCCCATGAGGGGTGCACGGGCTGTTACAATTCAAACCAAAAATCGAATATGTTAATTGATCAAGTAAAAAAAATAGAAATATATCTGAAAATCCAAAGAGTTCACCCTAATTTCTCTCTCAGGCCCATCTCCCAAGCAGCCACTCAGCTCCTCTCACCGCCGATCTGCTCCAATTTCAGGATGTCTCTCCTCCACATCGGAGCGCCCCATCTGTTTCCCGGACTTCCCTTTGGAATTCTGATGTCTATGTAGTCTCTTCTTCCGCCGTTGATGCGGTCTCCGGTGAGATCTCTGCAAACTTTCTTGGTTCTTCTTCTCCTGTTTCTTGGCGGCTCTCTCTCTCCGGTGAATGCATCTTTTGGATCTATGAAGCTTTTGAGGACAGAGTTATCGGTTCTCTCGTTCAACCTACTGGAGCTACGTGACAGTTTGCCGATCTTCTCTCACCTCTCGGTGAGCCACCGTACGGCCATGCCAGATCTTTCTCCTAAACCTCCGGACCCACCGGATCTTCTTTGCTCTCGATCTGCACCATCGACTCCTTTGCTCTTTCATCTTCTGCCGCCTCAGACTCTCAGATCTAAACATTTATTTTATACGAGTTTGGTGTGCTTTGTGGAGTCTTCCCCGTCAGATCGTATCTCCATTTCTCTGCCTAAGGTTTCTCTGTCTCGGCCGGAGAACCTTCTGTCGTCTGTTTCAAATCCTGTTCTGTCGGTAAGAGCTTCTTCTCCGGCGAAGATTCTGAAGATCAAGCTTCTCTGTATACTGTCCCCTCCGAGCATCAACGGCCTTGGTTCGTTTCTATGCTCGCGTTCTGATGACGGTTTCCTCGGGAAAAATCCCGTTGACTTATTATATTTGGAGCTAGGCGTTAATTGTTTGATTTTGAATCTCCTCTTGTGGAATGACCCAACAATCTTTTCATCAATCCTCTCCTACATTTCAGCAGTTTTACACCTCAATATATCCTTTGCCACTGCTTGGTATGGCCCAGTCCTGTTTTCACCGATGGAAGCTCAAAGCTTCTGTTTTATTCTGTATTTTCGAACTGTCCTCAATCTGGTCGAAAAAATCTTTCAGTCGTACTCCTCGCTGGCGAAGGGATAAAACAGGATCTTGGATTCCCGCTTTCGTCAAACTGCACATCTTGGTCCGGCGTTATAAAAATTTGGGTTTGAACATGTTTCTACCAAAAAAGCTCTGCTATGCGGTAACTCTTTCCTTCCTTCCAAAGAGATTTTGTTCACATTCCTTCTTTAAAGGGAAGAACATCTTTATCCTCACTGATCCTCTCATTGAGAGGTGAATTGTATTCGGTTACAAAACCGAAAATCTTCTCCTCCTTTATGGAGCGAGTACAGTTAACCTCTATCTCATTGGCTGTCGCTTCCTTAGTGGCTTTGGCTATGGCCTTGCGAGCATTTTCTGACCATTTGATGGTCTTGGGTTTAAAGAAAGTTGATTCCAAGTTTACCTCTCTTCAATGCTCAGCAATTCAAAGTCTCGGGGTCTGGATTTTGATTGTTGTAGTCATGCTGTTTGGTGGTGTTTTATTGTTAGCTTAGGCAAAGAAATTAGGTACTGGATTTTATGTTCAGAAAATTCTGCCTCCCTATCTATCTTAAAAGAAGAATCGACACTATGGGATAGTTCTGAATTTATCTTGTTGTTATCCTTAAAGGAAGAATCGACACTATTTTGTTGGATTTTTTCCTCATTTGTGAGGTGTAACCGAAACTAAGATTTATAAAATCAGTTGTTGCACAAAAAAAAAAAAAAATGAAAGCCCAAAAAAATCCGAAAAACCTAAAATGTTTTGGTCAGAAAAAAGTGCGGGCCCGATGCATTTTGGTGCCTAAAGCAATTTTTTTTTTTTTTTTGCCAATTTTTAAATTTATTAAAAAAAAATCTAAATATTCTACGTAGGGGACAATTCGAACCGCTCAGTACTGAGAGGATATAACCACTGTCCTGACACTAATTTCTACAATTATGGTGCCCCTAAATTATTATAATCTCTTTGCGCCTAAAGCACAATGCTTTATGTGTTCGGGACGGCCAAAAAACAAATATACATCTTTATAATATCAAAAATAATCCACAATACCTATTCAGATAATTTGGATATCCGATCAGATATCGGTTTGGTTATAGTATCATATGATATTCACGGGTATCAAATATTTTACACATCGAATGATTTGATTTATACCCAAAATAAAAAAAAAATCCAAAAAACCTAAATATATATATATATATATATATATAATATCAAAAATAATCTACAATACCCATTCAGGTAATTTGGATACCCGATCAGGTATCGGTTCGGTTCTGGTAGGGTATCAAATATTTTACTCATCTGATGATTTGTTTTATACCTAAAATCAATCAGATACGGATATTATGAGTCAACTCGATTGGGTTTTCGGATATGAGTTAAAAAATCTCAGACATACTCTTTCATAACAGAAATATAATGAATCTAATAGAAATAACATAAACTAAATTAAACTAAAAAATAATAAAAAAATATATCCTATACTACTACTATTTTTTTGTTTGATGAAAATAAACCATACCACCATACAAATACACGGATCCTCCATTAATTTGTTAGTATTAGTGAAAATATATATACTATTTCTACGTTTATATTATTGTTTATGTTCCTTGGTTAGAAAATAATTATAGTTTTGGGATTTAGTATGATTTTGTTCGCACGTTGAGGAAACTTTTATTAAGAAATGGGACAGTGTCTTATATCAACACTCTTGTTCTACCTTTCCCTTCTTGCCTACTATTTTTCTTTTGTCTATCAAAATTATAACGAGCAATTATGATATTTAGAACTGAAACAACTAAATTTTTTTTTTTAATATAATTAAGGGGCGATTGCTTAAATAGTTTACTTTTGTAAACTAATTGCTTAAATAGACCCACCATGTATATTTGGGCCTCACATTTTGCACATAGAGCGTCTATTTCTGTCATTAGGTTCCGAAAGTGAACTATTTGGAGTAATTCCCTCTATAATTAAATTAAACAATTCTCAAACTCAGCAATGCGAAAATCAAATAACCATAAATTAATAACAAGATAAACCAATAATCCAACCAATAATAATCAATTCCAGAAATATAAAAATAATCTATCAATCTAACACCAAGTTCGATAAAACATAAACAATAAACCATCACATCCTACATCCCCTCCTCAGCCTTGATCCCGCGGTCACACTTTGCATTTACCTACATCACATTACAAAAGAGATGCATAAGCATTATCATAAATACTTAGTGAGACGGTCATTCCGCCTACAGACCAATTACGCCAATCACTAGACAATACAACAATCACCAGCAACAATATACAACAACATAAATAGTAAACAATAAACAACAACAACAAACTCACAGAACAGTACTCGTGTCGACCGCCACCCCATGGTGTGACTCGACACTCGCCCGAAACCCAGAAACTAACAGCGACGAAACAACTCGAAAACACAGAAAACTATGGGATTCAACCTCCGTAAACGATCAAACGCGATAATAACTCAAGAACAGTTCAAGAACACATCAATAAACTCAATAACAAAAATCTCCAGTGATTTACGGATTTACGGTCACGCATTCACCTCGAAACGGATTAAAAACAAAGGGAAAGGATGGAAACCACGAAGAACGACGAAGAACAGCCTCATATCAATCCCAAAACTCCAGAAATCGGATTCTCTCTCTCAAAATCGCCTCCTTTCTCTTATGCCTCAAAAACTGTGCCAAAAGTGGCTGCAAATCCTTTTTATCTCGAGAAATAGGGTTTTCTCGTCTAAACCATCCAAATCGGAAATTAAATCAAATCGAACCGATCGATTTCTGCATAACCGATGCCGAACCGCCAGAACCGCACAAAAATCATTTTAAACCGCAACTGATTTAACAAACCAGTGTCGAGCGACACCAGGAACCAGAAGTCGTTTTACGAATGTTAACACAAGGATGACTCGACCTCTAAACCGACCGCACAACAATCAAACAAGAACATGCACAGTCAACTAGAAATCAATACCTTGCATCACATATGCAAACAACATCTGATTATTTGGTGTCGTCCGACATCACTCTAAAAACAGCAATTTTCGGTTCACAGATGTTACAAGAACATGCACTAAACAGCCATATTTTACCATCTTATATGCCAAAATAATGGATGTGTAAATAAGTTGTTTTATTTAACGCATATATTTTTTTTATATATAAGCGGAATGCATATTTCACAAATATCAATTTATTCTATGTGATAAAATACTATTTTCATTATATTATATTATTTTGTTAAATGGAAAAATTTCGAAAATACACATTTTGGGTGTCAATTAACTACATGTTTAAGGTGTATATTTTCAAAATCACTTTTTTTTTATTGAGTAAGGGAACTCTAAATCTTAAAATCTAAACCTTAAACCATAAACCATAAAATCTAAACTCTAGTCAGGGATTAGTGAAGCCAATTTTATATGTTGATATTAGAAATTTGTAGTTTTAAAAATTAACACTCTAGAAATGTAGTTTTGAAAATAGACACCTCAAAATATATATTTGTATTAAGAGAAATTTTAAGAAATACACCTATTGGGGTGTTAGTTAATTTTCAAGACTACACTTCTAATGTGACATTTTTCAAAATTACACTTTTTCTAATTTTAACATATAAATTTGGGTTCACTAATCATTAATTAGAGTTTACATTTTTGGGGTTTATGGTTTAAATTTAAGGGTTTAAAGTTATATTTTAGGGTTTATAGTTCATTTACTCAATGAAAAAGTGTAGTTATGAAAATGAACATATTAAAAATGTAGTTTTGAAAATTGACACACAAAAATGTGTAGTTTTGAAATTTTATCTTTGTATTAAGAGAAAAGCATTCCCACGGGAGATACCAGAGAGGCTCTCAAACAAACAGACAAATCCCTAATATATTAATCTTTGTGTCATGTGGTATTAACAAAAATGTCATGCTAATGTGTCATCACTAGGTTCATTCTTAAGGTAAATTTTAATTAAGACAAAGATTACTAGACTAATTACATTTTATGCCACTGAAATTAATTTGGTTAGAGAATATGTTATATCAATATTAATACATAATTCACCATTTAATTATGAAGAGATTATTATTCTTTTAATGTTTTAAAAATATATCATATTAATTATTTTTATTAAAAACTATATTTTCTTCTCTCATTTTTTGGTTGAACTAAATATTGTAAAAACAATAATTTATCACATCATCTACATATTAATAAAAAATAGATTTTTTCTACTACAAGATGTAATTTGAATTTTCAAAAATGAATATCAATTTATCAAATGATAAAAATATGAGTTTTTCAAAGCCCACATTGGAAATAAAAATGTATGAGTTATTCAATAGACTGTTATAAAAATAAAATGATAAGAAATTNCTCAACTTTATAATATTTTTGGTTTAATATAAATTTTTTTAGTGGAAACATATGATTAGACCAACTAATATCTATAATATTAAAAGTATTTTGATGTGAATAAGTTGAAAATATTTATATCAAAATATTTAAATATTTGAAATAGTATAACTTGGATAAAAATTTAGAATATTACAATTTTTATCGAAAGGTAAATATTATTAATACAAAAATTGAAATCATTATAATCTTAAAATATTATATTATAATTGATTCAAGTTTCTAAATATTTCAAAAAAAAAATTGATCAAACATTTAAAATTCAATAACTATAAAATATTATAAATATTTTGAAAGTCTTAAGTTGGAAATGAAGAAATATGCTGGTTTATAAACCTATTATAAAAGAACCACAATAATAAGAAATTAGAAATGTATGAATATTGATTTAATAAACAATCCCAAATTATAAATAATTTTGATTTAATATAGTTTTTAATATTACATTTATCACATAAAACTTATTAAATTAGATTTATTTTAAATAATTTAATTATTAATTTAATGATATAACCCATAAATTTCTCACTCCGCGCAGGGCGCGGATCCAACTCTAGTATTATATTAATACAAGTAAGTTTTCTAATTAATTTTGAAGTGTTAGGAAAAAAAATTGGACAAATGAAAACATGATATATGTGATATGGAGTTTTTATGGGTATCTCAAAGGTCTTATACTCACTCTATTTCCTCTTTTTTCTTAATTTTTAATTGTATTCATGTGATATCTATGTGAGAATCCTTATTCCCTCTCCATGTCTTCGTAAAATGGGTATAGAAGTTTCAACGATCCCACATAATCTTTTTTTCTTTATAACTAATTTATTGTAATCCAATAGTTGAAAGATGAACTCTATAAATTGAGATAACAGGTCGAGTCCTCACACACTAATTTCAACAATGATTTACCAATATAAACGTTTTAAATCCAATTATTTCCCTCTCATAAATAGTATGAGTTTCGATTTAGAATCTCCAATTATATAAGATAGAATAATATGATACCAAATGGATGAATGCAAGCGTAGACGGGAACACAAGTATATATATATATATACAAGATCACACACATATATGTATATATATATATGCATTTTTTTGTTAAAGTTTACAACTATACTACAACGACTTTGTTCACACATATATATGCATATGGACATGCAGGAGCCAATCATGTCCACATGAAGCATGAGCCAACTTGTGATCCTATCTTATATAACATGCAGATGCAGACATGGTGTGTCAAATTCTGATCATGAACTACATGATCTGATCATGACCTGACAAGAGAACGAAATGTCCAACTAAAAGGACGTTCATACATACATATACATGCATAAAAAATATGTAGACATGCATGTGTACTAGTGCAAGTAGATGTATATAAAGCTGTCTTTGCAGCACATTACATTAGACTCGAGGTTTATGTGTAGGGTCAATTTTGGGGTTGGCAAGAGGTAATTTGTACTAGAATAAAAGTCTCGTGATTTCTTAGTTTGGATAAAAACCTAACTTTAT
Source organism: Noccaea bulbosa (assembly GCA_900406535.1). Lineage (NCBI taxonomy): Eukaryota > Viridiplantae > Streptophyta > Magnoliopsida > Brassicales > Brassicaceae > Noccaea > Noccaea bulbosa. The sequence continues at coordinate 16,617 of OVBJ01002247.1, forward strand.
TCAACTTTGGTAAAGGTATATAGGAAGACTTGTACGATATCCACTTGCTAACTTTATTCATATTTTAATCCAAAACATGGCGGCAATTCGACAAATTTAGTCCATATATAAAAAGGGTTTCGCTTATTAATTATTACAGCTCTTATTTATCACTTCCTGAGATCAAAGACCAGTGATTATCATATTAACAATCTACGGAAAAAATATGAAATAAATGCACGAAAGAATGATAACAATGGAAATTTCTCCATTTACACCGATTGATGCAATTCCAAAATTATTCACATATATATAATAGATGTATGCAAGTTGTTTACACTGCTTGTCGTCTTGATGGGTAAACAACATGACAGATCATCAATGATCAGAGAGGCTTTCTAATTTGCTTTTGTAAAAGACACTGCCAATTGCTGATCACTCACTCCAATTTAGGTGGACTTGAAAGAACCTTTGAAAATTTGGTTTTCAGTCGGTAGTTTCTTAATGACTTAATATAATAGTCATTGTCTCTCTATATGAGTTTCACGTCTACAATTGCAATACTGATTTAGTAATCGAACTTTGGTTTAAGAAAATGTGATATATTATCCTTCTTTCAGCCAATAATTAAACGATGATTTTTTTGCGAATAGTTTTTGTTTTTTTTCCCATTCAACCATTACACAAGTTTCCTTTGAAAAAGCTAACTTGTTTTTTTTGGTCAAACATATTGCATTAGAATAATAAAGAGTTTACCTCCAAAGGGAGGGGTACAAGAGGCTACAAAGAGCCAACAAACCAAGACATCAATCAACAGATTGGTCGAGCACAAGATAAAGCCAAAGAAACAACATATACTCAAACAGAGATAAACAGATAACCGGGAGCTCACAAGCTCAACCGTAGCAACAATCAGACAATAGCCACAATAGCCTTCATGGTCGAGATCGCTAAGAGGAGAGATCCACGCCTCCAAAGACGAGAATGCCAAACCATCAACAATTTCACTTGCTGATTTAGAGACGAAGAGCCTCTCGGTTTCTATTCTAAAAAGAATAGCCTTCAACACATTGCTCTCTGAAATAAACACACTCAAAACAAGTGTAATTGGGAGAAAATTAAACTCTTTAACGGAGCGATGAGGACTATGAAAGTCCAAGATCAGATTCACTGGTGAAGGGATGCTAATAGAATTCTTTCCAAACTACCACATAGAAATATAAAACAAAGCAAACACCATCAAAGAGAAGACGGAAAAGAGTCTGCATACTGCAGTAAATGAACGCATTGAGGCGTTAAAGGTGCCACCACAGGACATCATGGTGGAAACAAAAGATTCTGGAACAGAAACTAATGGAGGCAACATGCCGGAAATCCACAATACCCGTACTACCCATTCCATGGAATTCTGTAGATAATCCAACATAGGAGACACAAAAGACGAGAAGTAGAAGCAAACCTGGGTGTGAAGACGGCGAGAAGGTTAGACGTGAAGACCAACGAGGCTGTGCGAAGGCAAGCCTAAGTGAGGAAACAACCTCATAACACCAAGAGGTGAAAATGAAGCGGGTAAATGACTGCATACTGCAGAAAAGGTTTGCACAAAGGCAACATAGGCAACAAACGCATCTCCAAAGGACTCCGGTGAAGCCACAACAGAAGCAAACGCCAGATCTAGAACTGGAAAAACCAGATCTAGAAATTGGCCAAGCGTCGTGGAAGAGGATATGAGGGATGCGACGAGGACAGCGGGGAAGACAAGGGCAGAAGGAGCATCAGGAGGCTCTGGTGGTTCAGGCGGGTCCAGGAGGGAGAGAGGCTCGAGCAGAACACAAGGAGATGTACCTGGCGGCGGATCTGGAGGGGGTCTAAGCAGCGACGGGAAGGAGCAGACATCATCGAAGGCAAGGAGGAAACCGAAAGAGGAAAGAGGGACGAAGAAATTCTCACCAGTGCGCGTGAGGCGGCACCAGCGGCGGCGACAAGGTGATGAAACCCTAATCGCCTAAACTATCGCCATGGGGAGAGTGAGCCGCATGGTTCAGTTTGAAGTTAAGAATTGTTGTTTTCAGGGTCGAAACCCTAATCGCCTAACTTATAAGTCTACTTTCTTTCTGTTTATATGTAGATACTAAATAGTTAGATATATGTAGATGAATTGTATGTATTTTTTTCTCTAATAAACGGGTGACTCCAAAATTAAAACTCACATTAGTGGACGATCTGCGCAAACGCGCGGTGGTACGTTAGGTTTGCATTTAAAAAAAAAGTTGTTGGGGAGGGATACATATTTTTTTTTATATCTTCAGTTTAGTCTAGTTTATGTTATTTCTGTTTGATTTATTATATTTCTATTTTAAAAAAAAAGACCTGAGACTTTAACCCATACCCGAAAACCCAAACCAAACTGACCCACAATACCCTTACCCGATTGATTTTGGGTATAAAATAAATCACCGATAGGTAAAATATTTGAAACCCATGATATCAGATAATATCAGAACTGAACCGTTACCCGATAGAGTATCCAAATTACCCGAATAGGTATTATAGATATACTTTTTTTTATTTTTTTGGATTTTTTTAGGGTTTCAGATGTATTACCAAATTTTTTCGACCCGATCAATTAACTGATTTGATTGAACTATTGGTTTGTTTTAAGTTATTATTCTTGTATCTAAACATTATTAAAATCTATTTCTCAGTAGTATAAATAAATTAATTCTCGTTAGCTGTAAAAAAAATCAGATTTTTTTGCCATTATAAATAATGGAATCTAGACCTTTAGTTTCCAGTGATGTTAACAAAGAAAAAGGTTTA
>OVBJ01002248.1:0-19383 GCA_900406535.1 Noccaea bulbosa
GTGGAACTGGTGCTATATGATAGTTATGAGGGGGAAATAGATCGTTAACCCGATTTATTTGGTTCCGCTGAATAATGTGATTTGATTTATTATTTATTTAATTTATTTAAAGACTTTCGCTAGAATTGTCTAAGTTAAAAAAAAAAAAAAAAAAAAAAAANCAAGTTAGCACATTTCTTGGTCATTGAGAAGGCAGACGAGCTGCTGTTTTGGCCGGGAATTGGTGCAAAAGATTGTAAGGCTGTGTGGTGTGTCAGCCAGCATTGTGTCAGATGGGGATCGAAGTTGTGTTTTGAGTTTTGCCTCAGAGTTTGGAGGGCGTTTTAGACAGAGGTGGACACTAAGGTGTGTATGTATGGTTTATCGTTGCAGTCAGAGGAGTAGTCAGAGAGGATTATCCCGACTTCTAAAGTTTTGTTCAGGTTGCGTGTGTAGTTTGAGATGGCCATTAGACTGGTCATATGTGTCTGGCAGTGTGGTCACAACAAAAGTTATCAGGTGAGTTATTGGGCCTGGCTTCGTGTGAGGCTGTTTGGGAGGCTATGTGAGTTGTTTTTATGCTGGTCTCAAGTGGGGGAGCGCATCACTTATGGAGTTACTTTTGTTCAGGAAACGGCAAGGAAGGTTCGTGTTTTGAGACTGAACATAAAAATGACTCAAGTTATGCAGAGGAGTTACGCCGTTGGGCGGAGACGAAAGTCTGAGTTTCAGGAATTGGAGTTAGAGTGTATCTCGAGATAGCTATGTGGAAAGGTTTCTATCAGATGCACAGCAGAGAGCAAGCTGAGTGCGCGGTTTGTGGTCCCGTTCCGGGGTGGAACGAGTTGGGCCAGTGGCGTATCAACTTTAGTTACTTGTGTTTTTGGTAAGGTGTTTCACGATATGATATTGGGGAATGTCATTATCCTTCAGAGGAGTTAATGGCTAAGATTTCAGGGGATCTTAGGCCAGACTTGGCGGTTTTTGTGAGGATTCTCAAGAGGACACTACAGGAAAAACGAGTATTCTTAGCATCCGAAAAACGCTAGTATAAGATACGATAGCGCTTTTACAAGCGCTCTATCATCGCCCGTTATAGTAGGTCTGACACTTTAGATAGCGGTTTTTTGTTCTGCTTTTATATTTTCATTTATTATAGCGGCTTTAAGTCTGCTATTAAATAGTTTACAATAGCGCTTGTAAAATGTTATTAATATTATTATTAATAGCGTTTAGTAATTGTTATTATTAGTATTACTATAACATTTGTACAAATGTAATTGTTTGTATGCAATGTTTTCACCTGATTTGTTTCAATACAAATATATAAAAAAAAGACATGTCTTACAACAATACAAGTTTGTCATTTTACCAAGCCACTGTGGTTTCTACCGCATCACTTACAAATTCAACCTCTAAATTTGGTCTCCAAACTCGTGCATTATGAATCTTGAATTGTAATATGATGCTCTTTACTTCTTAGATTAGGATTTCTTCTTCGGAGCCCTACACAAGCAAAACCAATAATCAAATTAGATTAGCTGAAAGTTAAAGCTAACTCAAATTACCATCACCATTGAGATTATTATACTTACTCTGCAGGTTTTTCAGTAGTAGCAGCAGCAGAAGCAGCAGCTGGTGGTGCAGAAATGGGAACAAAACCGGACACGTTCAAAGCATGTACTTCATCACCACCCAAGAGAACAAAACCCAGCGTCTGGGAGATAAAACAAAGATAAGTAAGACTTGGGAAAAAATGATTTGCCAAAAAGACTTGAAAATCAAGAGACTTTTATCTCGAAACAGAGCCAAATGAGAGTATATATACTCACGGTGGAACCAACGCCTTTGAGGACACCAACGACGGTTGTTGTTAGTGTAGAGTTCACAATGGTGCAAAGAAACATGGTGAAATTAAGGACAAGAATAATGGAACATTAAAGCCAAACCATACCAAAAAAGATCAAAAGAAAAATCTCCAAGAGCTGCAATGACACAACCTGCAGCCGTCAGCAGTACTGATAGAGCAACCTGAAAAGGGAATCAGAGATTGAAACATAGTAAAATGTACAAATCAACACTATTCCAAGACATTATTATAGTGTTGTTTATATACCTGAGTTGTTGGTTTGCCTTTACCACCAAACAGATAACCGGCAATCAAAACAGCGAGTGGAATGAGTCTCTTAATGGCGATATACAATGGAATATTAACTCCTTTCAAGCTCGCAAGAGCAAATGCTACATTAGCATTGTAGAAGATGGAAACCGGGAGAAGCTTTTTCACAGTGATTAGAAGATCAACCTTGTTGAAAAAGCAAGAGAGTCGTGATGAAAGAGAGTCAATCATGTAAGGTTAAAATGAAATTTTGTATCTGGTAGACCGCATATGCCAAGGAGGAGACCAGAGCTAACAGTAGCTGCAGTTGGTGGGAACCTGCGCATCAATTATATACAACCAAAGAATGAAATTTTACAATTAGTAAAGGTTAGAGGCAACCTCTCAAAGTCATCGAAAACGACTGTATCAGGAACGATCTCGCTGAAAGCTGATAGAGCATCTCATGGTACATGGGTCTGTCAATCTTATCAGTAGAGTAATGTCACTCTAACAAGCTGCCCGCAGAGGCCAAAAGGTCTGAAACACAGTCAGAAAATCAAAGAAGAACCAGAGTCAACAAGTAGCACATAGACAAAAACGAAAGCAAAACAATCGGGAAAAAAGTATTCAGAAGTTCATAATCAAGCACGAAAAAGGATAACAGGAAAATTTTCAGAGATTTTACCTCCAAATCAATTGGCATAATCTTTGCGACATGGCAACGGCAAGATCTACTAGAAGATAAATCGAATCGATCTACAACACTAACCACACAACAGCGAGATCTACGAGAAGATAATCTCTGTAACAGTAACCCAATTTCAATCAGAGGTGAATTAGGGTTTGGGTAAAACTGGGTCGAGTGAACTGGAGGCTGAGGATGAGGCTGAGTGGGGAGGGAGAGGAGGAGGCTAAGGGGGGAGGGAGAGGCGAAGACGGTGGAAACATGAGAGTGGGAGAGTCGAGGTTCTGCGGGAGAGTGTCGTTGTGAAAACTTGAGGTAAAAATGAAGTTGGATTTCTGAAAGAGTTCGACTAGAAGGTCGAGGAGTGAGCTCTTCATCTTTGTGGTTTCAGTTGGTTAGCCTTGGGCTCTGTGGTTGCTGTGGCTTGTGTATTCCGGTTCCTGGTACGAAATATATTGTTGGAGATTTATGAGATGGGGTTTTCCTTATAAATCTGGGTTCAGATGTTACGGGTTGTGTTGACCAATTTTGGCTCATGTTATAGTTATAGTCGGTTATGTTATAGGCGTTTCGTTTATTACTCTTTACATTTAAGATATTGTTTTCTCCTGCAGACCTATCTGAGACGGTGGGTGCTCGGATGGGTGGTGGCGGACTTATCTGCAGATAAATGCCGCAGTTTGTTTTGCAGATTTATCTGGGGCTAGCAACCTCAGTATAAGTGGAGAGATTGAGATCTCCGTGCGGCCTTACCTGGGATTAGCTACTTCAGGGGAAGTGCTTGCAGACTTATACTTGGTATAAGGGTGCTGCTTACTAGTGGCTGACGAATCACGAAGTGAGTATCAAAAGGTAGTGGATCTCTTGAGCGAGACAAGAGGGTCTTTTGCATTTACATGGGTATCGTGACGGTGGTGTCACGGTACATATATTGTGACGGTGGTGTCATGGTATGGATAATTGTGATGGTGGTGTCACGTTTTGGATACTTGTGAGTCGTGACGGTGGTGTCACAGTACAGATACTGTGACAGTGGTGTCACGGTATAGATATTTGTGGCGGTGGTGTCACGGTATCGAGTTAAAGAGTAATGAATGTCTGGAAACGTGCTTATAACATAGGATTAGATGTGAGTCTCTGGGATCGGTGGTGGATCTCTTGTGTTTGGCTAGTGGTGCGCCGGGTTATGTCGTCTTGGATAGACGTGTTTGTTGGGATTTGAGGACGAATCCAGCTTAGTGGGGGAGAATTGTAACATCCATGAACCGAAAAGTACTGATTTGAGGTGGTGTCGAGCGACACCAAGTGATCATGTGTTGTTTGCATTGTTATACAAGGTATAGATCTTTGATTGGATGTGCATGTTCTTGTTTGATTGTTGTGTATTCGGTCTAAAGGTTGAAACTTTGATTCTGATTGGCTGTACATGTTCTTATTTGATTGTTGTGCAGTCGGTCTAGATGTCGAGGCATCCTTGTGTTAACGTTGGTAAAATGGCCTCTGATTAATTGGTGTCGAGCGACACCAGGATTGGGTGTCGATCGACACCGGTTATTGGTTTAATTTCCGGTTTAAGTCGATTGCGCGTTAATTGTTGGTTTGGTCGAGTGATGTCGACCGACACCAAGTAGTGGTGTTGATCGACACCGATTATGTGAAAATCGATCGGTTCGATTTAAGTCGTCCGGTTTAGGCCTGGATTGGGCAGAAAGCCCTAGGTCTCGATATAAAAGGTTGGTGGCCGCGTTTGTGTTCTCAAAGAGAAAAGGAGAAGGAGATTGAGTTTGAGTTTGAGAGTTCTCAGAGAGAAAAGGAGAAGGAGATTGAGTTTTTGGATGATTCCTGGAGTTCTTGGAGAGATCTGAGGTTGTTCTTCGTGGTTCTTCGATGTTTATCCTTTTTCCTTCTTTCTAATCCTTTGTCAAGTTGAGTGCGTGACTGTAAGTCTGCGAATCACTAGAGATTTCGTGATGTTTGAGTTTATTGTGTTGTTCTTGAGTTGTTCTTGATGAAAATCCTGTTTTGATTGTATTGGGGCGATGAAAACCCTTGGATTCGTGTTTTGCTGCAAATCATGTGTTGTTTCGTTGATGTTGGTATTGAGGCGTCTGGGCGGTGTCGATCGACACTATTCTGAGTGTCGGACGACACAGATGTGCGTAGCATCGAAGTGTCGGTCGACACTGAGCAAGGGCGTCGATCGACACCGATGGGGGTGTTGATCGACACTGGTTCTGTTGCGAGAGTTTGTTGTCTGTTGAGTTTGTTAATCATTGCTGCTGTTGTTATGTGCTGTTATTGATTGATGTATTGTCTAGTGGTTGACGTACATGGCATGTAGGCATGATGATCCACTCACTAAGTATTTATGATAATACTTACGCATCTCTATTCCAATGTGATGCAGGTAACAGGAATGTGCCACCGCGGAATGAGGCCGGGAGAGGATAAAGATGTTAGGATTGATTTTATTGTTTTAAGTTATTATTTTGCAAATCTGGTGTTTAGGTTGCTAGATTGTTATATCTCTAAAATTGAATTATTGTTGGTTGAATTGATTATTATTTATTTGATTATTTTATTTGAGTTTGACTTCTGCATTGTTGAGAATTGTGATAGCTATTGACTATTGAGGATTAATATTTATAGGAATATATTAATCTGAGCTATTTAATTAAAAAAAACTGGTTGTTTTATTTTAATGGTAAATAAAATATTAAATAGAGGATGTAAATGTATTAAATTTTAATTATTGGATTTACATACATGTAACCAAATTTTTTGATTTTCTAATTTTAATGTTTATAGTGTAAGTTATTTATAAGAAAATCCACTAAATGATTATTATTAAAATAATAATTAAATGATTTCATAAAAGAAATTTTGTAATTATTTTTATTAGAGGAAAAAATATTTATTTTTTCTTAAATATTTTATTAAATGGTATGAAAAGGTATTTTATGGGTTAGAATATGGGTTCATGTTTATAAAATGAAAATATTTATTTTTATTTATTTTTTAGTTGTAAATAAGATATTAAATAGATGATGTAAATGTATTAAAATTTAATTATTGGATTTACATTGTATGTAGTCAAATCTTCTGAGTTTCTAATTTTAATATTTATCTTGTAGTTTATTTATAAGAAAATCTATTAAATGATTATTATTTTAAATAATAATTAAATGATTTCATTAAAAATATTTTTGTCATTATCTTTATGGGAGTGAATAAGAGAGCTCTATTCTCCAAAATCACTTTGCAAAAAAAAAAATTACTTTTTTAAAATATTTTATTCAATGGTATGAAAAGCCATTTTGTGAGTTTGGATATGGGTTCATGTTTATAAAACAAAAATATTTATTTTTTAGTAGTAAATAAGATATTAAATAGAGGATGTAAATGTATTAAATTTTAATTATTGGATTTACATTATATAGCCGAATTTTATGAGTTTTTAATTTTAATATTTATCTTGTAAGTTATTCATACAAAAATCTATTAAATGATTATTATTAAAAATAATAATTAATGATTTCATTAAAAATATTTTTTTCATTATCTTATGGAAGTGAATGAGAGAGTTCTATTCTCCAAAATTATTTCGCAAATAATAGTATAGAAATAATGTATATTGGATATATGTTCTAAAACATGTGTAAATATTTATAAAAGAGCTAAACTGCCTAAGACCAACATTAATGGGTATCTAACTTTTTTTTCTTAGTAATTATACTATTAAAATAAATCAAAAACACCAAAATACAACAAAAAGTTTTTTATCCTAGAAAAGATAAGAAACATATCTTAAATCTGTTTTGGTAACACCTGTCTGTTTTTTCTGAGAAATAGTTTTTTTTTTTTCCTCATTCACCCACTATATTTTAAATGTTTTATGTAAAATTATAATTTAATTTTTAATTAATTAAATAAACTTAATTTATAAAAAAAATTAAGAATACGTAAGAAATACGATTAAATTTAATAATTTGGGTATAATCTTGCTCTAAGCATTGAAAGTATGGGCTTTGTGGTCATACTAGTGGGCTAGAAAAGTCCATACAAAATCAAAGTTTGATCTTCCGTGCTTCGCTGTGCAAAAGACCACTCTGGTTGTATCGAACGAGCGAACCCAACCAACGACGAGCGTTCACCTCAAATTTTGATTTGATCGTGTTCATTCGTCAAATCGTCTTCCTCGTTCGCATCGTTATCGTATCAGCTTATAATCTCATTCTTCGCCTTACGTTCTCTGTCTCCAATCCTTGACTGCCTCCATGGCTTCCTGTAAGTGTCTCTACCTGTCTTTTGTTGTCCTGTCTAATCTTACGAGTTTCCAGTTTTTTTTTTTTTTTTTTTTCTTTTTTAANATCGCACACGAGACCGGGTTCTTGTTCTTAGATACAAATTTGGATTGTTTCTTAGTTTTCTTTTCTCATAGAATCGAAAAAGACGGAACTTTGAGGATTCTGATTAATCAGTGATAGGGGGTACTCAGAAAGGGACTTCATTTTTGAACAATTAGATAAGTTTTGGTAGTAATCAGAGATCTACAATTGAAGAATTCCTCCGCAGTCTTCGTCTCAGCGGTGATTAGATTCAAGCTAATCCATTTTGATCAATTTCCATCTGCACTCTCTGTAACTGAATTGAATACACCATTTGTCACCATTTCCATGGGGTTGCTATTGTTAATGTTATTTCAAACCTTTCAAATCCTCCGTACGGAACATTACAGAGACATATTATATTTCGAATGGTTAAGAACCTTGTGGAGCAATCTCGGATTGAGTGTATAAAAGACTTGCTTATGTTAGTGCTGATTTAGTTTCTTCTTGAGTTTGTCTTGTTTCCTCAAATGAGATTCCGGCGCCTAATTTCAGGTAGCCTAGGAGTTCCTAAGATAAAAATATCAGCTGTTGACCTCAGTAGCGTAAGATCTGGAAGCGTGCAGATACCGTGCAATCAAAGATCATTGATTGGTCAAAGGCCGGTTAAGTATTTGAGCCTGAGGACAACTCTTGGATCTTTGAAAGCTGTCCACGTGTCTACGGTCACACCTGCTGAAACAGCAGGTACGTTTATCTTCATTTTTTTTCTTGATCATTGGTCTTTCTTCTATGATAGATGCACATTTCACAGCGATGTTACTGTTTATTTGTTTTGCATATCTCGAGAGTGTCTTTGAATTCTCCTTAATTGCTTTCTGATTTAACATTGTTATCCACAGCTACTGTAGAAGTAGAAGATGCTGAAAAGACCAAGCCATCTCCGTTGAATGCTCAGCTCGTTCCCAAGCCCTCTGAGGTAGGTTTTGATTTTCCACTAAATAGTAGCAACTCTGTCTGATAGTTTCCGGAAGAATTTCTTCCACCCTTATCCTTGTCAAACTGAAGAGAAGAGGTTGTGTGATTCTTGATGATTTAGTATAACATGGTTTATGTGAATGTACTTACTGCATCCACAATAAAAACGTTTCTTCTGTTTTTCAATTGAATGCATTAGGTGGAAGCTCTTGTCACTGAAATATGCGATTCCTCATCAATTGCAGAGTTTGAACTGAAAGTAAGGCCCCTCTCAATTGAGTTGTAGTTATGTTGTTGCTCTTTTGAGTAGGATTCTTATCTAATATTTTCATTTGCACATTCTAATAGCTGGGGGGTTTCCGCCTATATGTAGCAAGGAACTTATCTGACAAAAGTAGTCCACAACCTCAGCAAATTCCTGATGTGGTTGCTGCAAATGCAACAACTACTGAGAATCTTGATTTGAATGGATCAACTTCCTCTACTTCATTGGCTATCACAAAACCGGCATCTTCAGCTGCTGATCAGGGTTTGATGATTCTCCGATCTCCAAAAGTAAGTGACCACACAACTTAAATGCGAAATGCCAGAGCTTTCATTTACTCTGTTGGGAAATGTTCTCTTTTCAAGTAACTTCAGAATGTTCATTTTCCATTAAGAAATGTAAAAAAGGGAGGTAAGTTTTATTCAGTCTAAACTGGTGTGGTAATGTGCAGGTAGGGTTCTTCAGGAGATCCAAAACCATAAAGGGTAAACGCACTCCTTCGTCCTGTAAAGAGGTAAGAGTTAGACCAATTAGCGTGTCTTTGATTCTATGGGGAAACCACTCACTCATTACTCTCGTCTTTGCTTATATTTACTCTGACAGAAAGATCATGTGAAAGAAGGTCAGATTCTGTGCTACATTGAACAACTCGGTGGCCAATTCCCGATCGAGGTTATATGATATCTCATTTGAATTTCTGTTATGGTAAATTATCTATCTCATGCTTCCACCAAGGTTGTTAATATTGCTTCTCTGTTTCTCGATCAATCTTCCAGTCTGATGTTACCGGCGAGGTTGTCAAAATACTCCGAGAGGATGGAGGCAAGTCTTTCTTCTTCTTCAACCTTTCCTCGTTTTTCTCAAGACTTTCCACGTGATGATTTTATTTTCTTCTCGTTTTCTCATTTGAAACAGAGCCTGTAGGATACAACGATGCTCTCATCTCGATCCTTCCCTCCTTCCCTGGGATCAAGAAGCTCCAGTAAAACCAATATTCGAGCTCGTTTTGAGTGATGACACTGTGCTTTGTGTATGCTTTTAGAACAAATAAACTTCATTCATATGTCTGTGTTCTGTTCCTCTTTTGCTCGTCTAAAAGTTTTTCTTTAAGACTGTTTTATTCGGTTCTTATTTATATATAAAAAACATGATGATATGTGGTTTGTAATACATAGACGGTTATATACATACAATCCCAAGAATTCAAAGATCTCTCGGGTTAAAACGATGTAGACGATGGTTTCTATTAGTTAAAGATTCGGGCATTGCTATTATTAACAGTTGATTCCAGTCGTTGTGAGAAGAAGCTGCTTTCTGAATCTCTGTATAAATGCCTCGGCACTTTCGTTGATGTCACGTTCCTTTACCGTCGGCTTCCTCGCCGGAACATTTTCCAACGTGGCCGGTTTCTTTGGCTGTTCTCCTGCATTCCTCGGCTCGTAGGCTGATGATATGTAAGCAGAAGAAATGAGATGAGAAAAATGTTGCTCCATGGTGTTTCTTCAACACTAATGCTTCTTGCTTTGTTTTTGTTTTTCTTTCCTTTACTTAAATGATGATTTGTGTTAACGTATTTATAGATATGTAAACGCATATTATTTATAATGTATGTATGAAGAAGTCTCTAGATACATTGAACTTTTGATTAGAAAAAAGCCTTTTGGATTAAGATAAACATTGTACCAAGATACGCATATGTTTGTGTAGACACGTTTATCTGTAGAAGTCTTCTATTAAAAATATTTGAAGCTTTTCTAATCTGTGTTAAAAATCTTTTCAAAATCGTTTATCCACACAAGATAAATTTTTTTTTTTCAAAATCAATTGTAGGCTTTTTTTTTTTTTTTTTTGTTCAATTGTAGGCTTTTCTTTCTTCACAATTCTGAAGGCTAAACAGTCTAAACTACTTTGACTATTAAACATTAATGCATATTATATATTTTCAACAAAATTAATGCACATGATATTACATACTAGTTGACACGAATTGATGATTTGAAGTTTCCAGAAAATTCAACAAAGGAAAAGAGAAATAAAAGTATGTGCCGTGGTGATGAAGACAACCATAAGATGTATCGTAGGAAGGAATACAATTATGGCCTAAACATCTGCCTAACTCTCGCTTTAATTAGCCAAGCATATATGCTTCAGGAGATATTTATTTAAGATTAATAATAGGGAAAAGAAAAGAAGGGTTAAACAGATTAATCCATGTGTCGCGCATACTGTAATTAACCGTCAAAACATTCCAAGCTTCGACCAATTTTTTCAAACTCTAGCCGGTGACGTAAAGAATACATTAACTCTCAAATAAATAAAAAACACAAATCGATAAATTACAATCACTAATCTCCCTAATCAAAATCTACGCAACTATCTCTTTGCTCTCCATGCACAACATGATTACTACAAGAAAGAAAAAAATAGAGGGTTTGCAGGAATACAAATTTAATTATCTGATGATCTCAATGGACCTTTATTTATTTCACCAAGAATATAAAGTACCTCGAGTGTTCATTAATTAGCTAGCTTCTATCCAGTAACTTGAGAACTGTTGCACAATAAAATAAAATGTTAATTGATAATACGCACACACACACAGATGCAGGTTAATGTAGTAATATTAAAAGTAATAGTATAACATGGTATAAGGTTATGAAAATGAACCTGAGAAATTGGGAGGAGAGTTACTCAAGATGTACAGAGCGTCACGCCATTCCTGAGGTGTTTTCTTAGAAGCCATGGCCCGGCCGATTGTGACCAGAGCCAGCGGGAGGCCATCGCACTTGGCTGCAACCTCCTGAGCCACCTTGGTTATATCAGGGTGACTCTTCACTGTCTCTTCTCCAGCATTCTTCTTAAACAAGTCCCAAGCTCTCTCCCATGGTAGTTTTTCCATTTTGATCTTCGTCTGTGCTCCCATTTCCCGACAAACCTCATCCGAACAGGTTGTGAACACGATCTTGGATCTGTTATGTCCGTCCGGCGGTGGCACACCAGCTTTCACTATTAACAAAATCTAAAACTCAGTAAACTTAGGTCGCAAGTCATATAATTTCTTGGATCATAAGTAATTATTATTTTATCACCTAAATCGACTTTCTCCCAAACGTCGTCGAGGAACAAAGCAAACCGTCTCTTGCTAAGTATCTCGAAGATCTTACCGGCTTTCTCTTCCTCGGTCTTGCTCGTCCACGACCTGTCAAGAAACCCTATCTTCTCTCGAATAGTGTCCTGAATCTTCTCAAGATTCAGATTCTTAGACACAAACACCCAAATCACAAAGTCAAATCCATTTGACTTATGCTGAAGCAACCTATTGTTGACCTGTGTCAACACGGTCGTCTTCCCAACACCTTCCACGCCGTACAACCCGATTATCCCGGTGTTATCCACCGTCATGCACCTCCACACTAACCCCGAAACCGCATCCAGTCCAACCGTCTGATCATCTCTATCAGCGGTCGAGATCATCATCGATCCACCACCACCAACGCCACTATTCTCAACCACCACATCGAATGTTCCTCGGCTCTTTATCTCTTGAACCTCTTTGAGCTTCTTGCAAAGCTTCTTGTCCATCTTGTGACTACTACTCATAATCACGCTGGATCCATTCGAAGAAGAAGAAGAAGAAATCATATTGATCATCATCTCTTCTGCTTCTTTGATAGCTCCATCTGCTTGTCTTAGCCAAACCTGGACTTTCTCGAGCCGCTTCAGCTTCTGCTGGTCTTCGTACATTTTGACTCTTTTCATCACATTGCTGCGTAGATCCTTGAGCTCCTCCGTTGCGGAGTTCAGCTTCTTGACGTTATCGTTCTCTTTTCCGACGTAGATGCATCGTGTCACCATACTTTTGAAATCTTTCCCCATCCTTTGATATCTTTTCCTTCTTCTTTAATTCCACGGACTAATATCTCAAAATATCTCAAACAACAAATAAGACGTTATAATCGTATGTATAGAGATGATCGTGTTAGCCATGGCATCTACTAATGACCCGCACGTTGTGTTTAATTTATTTATTCGAGTGTTAGTTGTTGAAGGATCTTTAATTAAGATTTAATCATCCTAATTTTATTCGATCGTGGGATGTTAAGAATAAGATGAGTTTGACCAGCTACGTTGACAAAAATATGAATTATTAAATAAACATCGATATAACATTGTTCTTCGTTGGTTGTATCTTGTTATGGTTATCATGTCATTAGTCTCACAACTAGGCCTGCCACTTCGGGTAACGGGTCGGATTCGGGTTTAAATTTTTGGATTTAGGTTGGTTTTCTGATTGAACCTAAAACCCGAGAAAATCGAATTTTGTTAGGTTTCGGGAAATTGTAGGGTTTTTGGGTTTTTGTACCCATATAGAAAAGTCTGGGTTTTTATTGGATTGTGAGTAGAATTTTCCGAAACTCTGAGTCGAAGAAGACAAGCATTGACTTGTATTTGTATATAATTCGATATGATCAGGCGGCAAGGAAATATGCTCCGACCACCGGAGGTGTCAAGAAGCCTCACCGTTACCGTCCTGGTACCGTCCCTATCCGGTAATTTTATGATTTCATTCGTTGTTTTTTGATGGTCGGTTTTTCAGTAGAAATAAGGGAGAGAGAGGCGGAGAAGAAGAAAGGAACATATGAGCGAAAGAGGTTGGAGAAGAAGATTGATGAAGATGAAAAAAAAGTGTCGGCCATCAAAAAATAAAATAAAAAAGGAGGTGTCGGAGTGAATTTAAGTTTTAAGTTTAACACTGGTTATTTGTTAATATCGGTTTGTGGTTATTAATTCGGTTATCGGGTGTAAGTCAAACCGAACCGAACCCGAACTCAAATCAACATCTGCAAACTCGAACCCGACTCGGGTCTGTTTTATCGGGTAGAAAATGGGTTTGGTTTTCGGGTACGGTTTAAAGTCCCTCGCCTAGTCACAAAAAAAAAAAAAAACAAAGAAAAAAAAAGCCGTCGGTAACCCAATTTCAGATTGGGCCTAATGTTCATTTTGGCCCAACGGTAAATAAGACGGCGAGTTTGTTCCGGTTACAGTTCCCACCTCCCAGTTCCCACCGCCGATTCACTCTTCTCCCTCAAATCGTTTTTTGCATTTCCCATATTTCCTCAATCACTCGACTGATTTGTCTTCCTCTCCCACTCGTAAAATCCTCTCTTTCCGATCTCCCTCTTTTCTCTATCCAATTGCTTCTTGAGTACCAAGTTTATTTATTGGTTTTCATAATTGCAATATTCGTGCTCAGTGTCGAACAAGTGTTGGTGAGATTAGAAATGTGTTGCTATTAGCCGAGTGTTTTGCTTCTAGTGCTGCTAGAAAAGTCTGGGTTTTTATTGGATTGTGAGTAGAATTTTCCGAAACTCTGAGTTGAAGAAGACAAGCATTGACTTGTATTTGTATATAATTCGATATGATCATAGATCAGTGATTGAAATGAAAGATTGGATTGTGCGTAGAATTTTCCGAAACGGCCGATACACTGAGCAAAGCGTTCGTTGTTTCTGTCTTGGTTTTAAAAAGCTGACGAAGACAAGCTTTCACTTGTTTTTTTTTTAATATATTTCGATATGATCATATATGAGTGATTCAAATGAAAGATTTCTTGTCAAATTAGGTTTTTGAAATACGGAGATGCGAGGGATAGCGACTAGATCACTGCTGTATTCTTTGAGGCGGTCCTTGTTATCGCAGGCTCGTCACGGTGGAGAAACGTCTCCGCTTGATTCACTGTGGTCTGCCATTCAACGCCGCGGCGTTAAGGTTAACGCGATTCAGGTAAATAAATTCCGACTCATTTGATTAATAGCTCGTCTTGTTTCTCGTGAATCGTGTGATACCTTGGAATCAGAATAAGGACATTGTAATTCTAATTTGGATTAGGGTAATTGATGTATTAGTGTTTTTGTTGGATAAATGAAAGTTTCTCACTCTGACCTCTTTGGCTCTTGTTTTTTTTTTTTTTTCAATTCAGCTAAGGCCAGGGAATGTTATTGAACGAACAGGTTGGTTTTTGTAAGGGTTTTCTCCATTTATGGATAAGATATGATTTCATTTAACTCAGTCTGATGGACCTTGAACCTTCAGGACGTACTTTCCGGGTTAGTCATTTGGATATTGCTTTTTTAACATCTTGAACCATTTTAGTTCCACGCAATACGAAATTATCTCTTCATCTTGTATAGGTTGTAGAAGCAGAGCATAAACAACAAGGTAGAGGAGGAGCCTCCATACAGGTAATGCATGCATTTGAAACTCTCTAGTCCTTCACTAGCAAATCACTCCTTGGAATCTTTAGAGCGCACCGACTTAGGAATTCCAAAACCGATTACGTTGAACATGTTAAGCTGATTTGGTTGTATTTTGTTTGTAAGCCTTTGGTACTTGAGTTGTTACCTGCCTTGTCTTTTCTGTTTCTTGGCCTTAAAAGTTTTTGCAACTCTCTTCTTTTGCGGGTTTACAGGTAGAGCTTCGCGATGTTGACAACGGGAATAAACTTAACTTGCGATTTGGAACTGAGGAATCGGTTGAAAGTATGTTTGCTTATTCCATAACTTCCAAAGCTAACCGTAATTTATTCTGGTGTCATATTGATTGCATCATCAATTTACTGCAGAGGTTTTTGTTCATGAGAAATCGTACACATGTTTATATACAGAGGGAGATACTGCATTTCTGATTGAGTGAGTCCCTTATTTTTTGTGCAATCTCCTTACCTGTTTCATAGACTTTGGACCATGAGTTTTGTAATACACATTATTAACATGTATCATTATCCCATCCAACAGGCCCGATACGTTTGAGCAAGTTGAAGTGCCATTGCACATATTTGGCAAAGCTTCTGTATATTTAAAAGGTTGGTGTAGCACGATGATTAACAATTCTAGTGTTTGTGAATCTATTGCTAGAAACCATTTGCATGGCATGACATGTGATGTTCTATAATCGCTATCGTATCTGTTTATTATTGTGTTTTGGCAGAGGAAATGAAAGTTCAGTTGCAGCTGTATGATGGAAGAGCTTTAGCTGCATTTCTGCCTAAGCACGTCACATGCACAATTGAAGAAACACAACTTCCCATGAAAGGCTTAACATCAGCTCCTCGGTATGTCTTTTTCTTACGATTCTCGCCTTTTTGGTACATTACTCTTTACATACTATAGATTCATACATGTACCAATTTGGTTGCCTCAACATCGTGAATCCGTCTTACATAACTTATGAGAAAACGCTCTGATTCTTTATATTTCAGGTACAAGAGAGCTCTTCTTGATAATGGTTCAACTATTCAGGTAAATTCTCTAGTTGGGAAGTTGCAGAAATTCAGTTTCTTTAATCTTCAATCCTACCGCGATCAAGAACTAGTCTGATTGGTCTAAGTCTAACTACCATAATAACTATTGGTTCTTCAGGTACCATCTTATCTCGAGGCAGGTGAAAAGATTGTGATAAACACTGAAGATGATTCTTTTGTCAAGAGGTAATCAAAGCAACTCTTAAATTGACGTCAGAGTTTCATCGCTGTTAAAAGCTTTTGCTCACAATCTACTTCTTCGTTCTCTTGTTACAGGGACAACAAATGAAACGTTTTCGTAGACAAATTCAGCAAATGGCTTCTCCTATGGTGGATAAACTACATTAATTTCTATTTGTGTGTTTAGGAAAGCTATTATAAATATTATTCTTCTCATAGTCTCTGAGCCTTTTGAGAGTTGCGTTGATTGTTAAAAGTTGTGTTTGCAGATTAAGTCAAAGATTTCAGATTCATAAAGGTTAATTTGATTCTTAAGAAAACATTGTCTTGTCCTTTTAGTAGCTCAATGATCCAAAAATCATGATTAGCAAGACTTTTAAGTGTGCTTATTAAATAACAACTCTCTTGCATCATATTATCCACTCACAAGTCACAAGACAAGTTAAGATAGTTTTAAAGATGATCATCAATTGAATAACAATCTCTCCGATCGAAAGGGCACGCACACAAATGGTTTCTTACCAGTGAAAGCCACTCCTTCGTCGCCGTCTTGACGTTTTCTCTCCTCCTCCCGTTATTCTGCTATTTCCGTCGCCTCAGTTTGTGCACACTCCAGTCTCCTCGGGTTCTTTCATGTAATCGATTGTCTCTGCGAATAGGGAAATTAAAAATTCAAAGTTTTAGTTTTCTTGGCTTTTCTGTATGTAAAACTTGATTCTGTCTTATGCTTCATTGATTTTGATATATGGAATCCTTGCAAATGGTGGTTACAAGGACATGTCACTCGTATGGATTCTTTTCTTTATCCTCTCTTCTCATGAGTTTCTAAAGAATTCCTCAGTACTGAGAGGAATCATTAGTTATAGACAGAGTCATTGCAATGTATGTTATTTCCATAAGAAAGAATTTGAAATTGGCAGAGGATCTGCATTGCCTGACTGTTTCTGTGAATTCAAGCTGTAATTTACAGACACAAGTTACCCTGATTTTGCATTAAAGATCCTCTTATTTTGAGTTGGTAAAACAAACGTGGCATTAAACTGTATACAAAGGAGAGGACTCTGGACATGGTATCGTTTTAAGTTAATTTTCCTTTTATGTTTTAGGTTATTTTTCCTTTCTTAGATAATGATGGTTATGGCTTTTCTTTATTATTTTTATTTTATATCATACACTTTGATAAGCTTCGTTTTTGTCGGCATAAATATACTTTGATAATTATTAGTTTTAGGACTAAGGTCTCTGTGTCTTATATAAATATACTAAGATAGTCATCCTCCGAAAGTTTAACAGGGTCAACGGCGAATCTTTGTAGCAAAAAATTAAAAAAGAAGCAGATGGACAATCTCCCAATGGAATTGGTGGGTGAGATTCTGTGTAGAAGTCCGTTGACATGTACCAGAGCTGTGCGATGTACATGCAAAAAGTGGAACAGCTTATTCAAAGATGGGAGCTTTACAAAGAAGCACCTTGCCCAAGCAGCAGCAGCAGAAGTAGGAGAAAGGGAAGGGGAGTTTCTGGCGATCTCGATGATAAATTATGGTCTTTACTTAACGAACGTCAATCTCCACAAAAGTCGTGATCCATGTGTAAAGCAGACAAGTAAAGTTATTAGCCTGGACGGTTCAGGTTCAGATCAAGTCGAAATAGAAATATCTCGAGTATGTCACTGCCAAGGTTTATTGTTATGCACTACAAAAGACTACACTAGGCTCGTGGTTTGGAACCCGTATACGGGTCAACCTCGGTGGATACCCGTCGAACCAAGATCCGCTCAACACAGACTGGTCTGGTACGGTCACACTCTCGGATACGACAAGAGCCGCAACCATAAAATCTTGAGATTTGCTCAGCCTTCTCGGGAGGAACCTCTGCACGAGATCTACGATCTAAACACTAATTCATGGAGGGTTCTTGATGTCACTCCAGACTGGAATATTAGTTATAATAACTATGGCCTGTCTCTGAAGGGAGATACGTACTGGTTTGCTCACGATAAGGAATCACGAGGTCGAGGAGACGTCCCTGATTTCTTACTCTGTTTCGATTTTACAACAGAGAGTTTTGGACCGCGCCTGTCTCTGCCGTTTGAGTCTTATTACGAGGATGCTGTGATTCTATCTAGCGTTAGAGAAGAGCAGCTTGCGGTGTTGTTTCAGCGCTGGGATACATTTGAGATGGAGGTCTGGGTTACGACAAAGATTGAGCACAATGCCTTCTCCTGGAGCAAGTTCTTAGCGGTTGATATGGGACCAGTCTCTGGTTTTCAGTTTTATCTGGGTGGGAGTTTCCTCATTGACGACAAGAGCAAGGCCGTGGTTGTTGTTGATGAAGATAAAGATAGAGCATCCCCCACTCGCGACACAGCTTACATCATTGGAGTAAATGGATACTATAAAGAAGTTGATCTCGGAGAAATTGCGACATACGCCGAAGACCGTTTCCCGCTTGTTTGCTCATATGTTCTAAGTTCAGTGCAATTCAAACAACCTGCATGAAAAAGTTGAGAACCATGCCCTATATATTGATTTATTTTAGTCATGCTCTTTCAACATGATCACTTTATTTATTATGGGCAATTCTGATCACATTTACCATTAAAATGTTTTTTAATTACTCTCATACCATCACTATTTTTTTTTTCCAACTTATACTATTTTCATAAGAGTTTATAAACATAAAATTAACATTAAACAATCAAAACTAAACCCTTATGTACTTTTTTCTTGGCTCAATTATACATTTGCACCAACAACCATGTTCCTAATCAGATCCAAAACTCATGTCGCCTCCTCGTGTAAGAACATTTTGAAGGAGATATATCTTTCAGTTTTTTAATATACGTTCAAGGGCGGTCTGATGGGGATGGAAGGGTTTACATTGGTTTATACAAAATGTGTTCACAGTATATGCTCTGCTAAAATATGAAGATCTTTATTTCACCAGAATGCATGGAAACATTGAACTTTTGGAAGTAAATAACAATCTGGTATTCTGGTGGACTTTCATGTACAGTTTGTAGCTCTTTCTTTCTTTGTTTATGGGGTTTATGGAGCGCCGGATAAGAGTAACAGAGAAACTGTTTGGGAACAACTAACTCGTATTGGGATTGGCAGAAAAGATTGCTGGTGTATGATGGGTGATTTCAGTGAGATCATGCATAATGGGGAAAAGTTAGGTGGTCCTAGGAGAAGTTTCAAGTCTTTCAACCTTTGTAAATATGTTGGAGGCTTGTGGAATGGTGGAGCTACCCAGTCATGGAAATGGGTTTACTTGGGGTGGTATGCGCCAATGTGGTTGGATTCATTGCAGATTGGATAGAGGCTTTGGGAACAAAGAGTGGTACTGTAACACCCCCGACTCGGTATATAAATAGACTAAGCCGGGAATGCTACAGCGGGATGACTAAGCAAGTCCAGTCCAAGTCACGGAGGGGTTCCGTAACACATGGACCGATCCTACCAAGTTTCCGTACCTCAGGTCCCGTAATACTAAGGCTTTGCAACCCGTAAAACAAAAACTGAGTTGCGTTAGTCCGGACAAGACTAATATCAGAAAACTCCAAGT
>OVBJ01002249.1:0-19378 GCA_900406535.1 Noccaea bulbosa
ATAAATCAACTCTTCTTTATATATGGTTACTTGTTAGTTACGTTGTTTGATGACAACTGCTTACATATATAGATACTGTGAAAGCAAAATAAATCAAAACCTAACAAAAAATCAGAATAATCCTTAATTATCTTGCTCTATTTTCTTTTATGTTACGAATCCTTATCCCACTCTACTTATAAAGCAGAGGTGGGCACAAAAGGAAACGAAACGAGTCAACCACATATTTATTTCGCAACAGATTGGACCTTTTTCGATAAGCTCTCTAGATTGGGCCATTCCGGAGTTTCTAAATTATGACTTTGAATTCAAACTCCAAATTTCAGATGAATTACACCATCATTAATTGTAAACATGTTAACGATGTGAAATCCAACCAACAAAGGTAAATTACCCTAATTAGTGGAAAAATTAACGTTTCAGAATCACTGGCTTTGTCATGGTCGGATGGTCCGGTAAGAAAAAAGGAAAGAAAGATATAAAGGTAAGGAAATCAAGAGTTACAAAGAAGATGAGCCTGAAGAATTAAGAATCGATGTGATAATGAAAACAACAACAGAGGAAGATCCCAACTGAAGAATTAAGAATCGATGTGATAATGAAAACAGAAGATCCCAACTGGAGGAGAGGACTTGTCAGGTTTCTTCTAAGTTCTAATGGCCATAGCTAAATGCTAGCTCGAATATATTTCGCATTTTCCCCGTAGCTCATCAAATCGAAAATCGAGTCAAAACCAGTAAACTAATTTCTGTTTTCAATTTGAACGAAAACTACGTCGTTTTGGCGTTCTGCCAACATGGCAGATGACGTGGCGGATGAGTCACCTCCATTAACGGAAATCGAACATTGACTAACGGAGATGTTGGTCAAAGGTTGATTTGGCCAAACGACTTAATGTTTTGGTACTAAAAACAGGATTTTGTATAGTGTGGATACCAATCCGCACACCTCGATTGTTGAGGTACTGATTAGCACCTCTCGATGGAGTTGGGGGACCAATCGGCCATTTTCCCCACAAATACTCCTTTTCTTAGGCACAATGCAAATGATATCATTATGTGATGTTACAAAGTTTCAAACTTGAGAACAAAAACGTTACAGCATAAAAGACAATGATCAAATGATGATGACCCTCATGATTTTTTGGAAGATCCAAAGCCCCCAAATCCCATCATCTCTGCAACCTCAGGATCCATCTCAGGCTCCTCTTCTATCACCTTCGCTTTCTGAATCCAGAAATTCTCAAGTCAGTCAGTCAATCATAATAACCAATCAAAGAAGAAACCAAAAAAAGGGAGCTCAAGAAGACATATATAAAATGGAAACTTGCCTTCTTCTCTTTCTTTTTCTCACGCCGCTGCCGTTTTACTTCTTCCTCATCTTCTTGCTGTTTCTGGATGCGTTCGTCCAGGTCTACTCGCACACCATCATTAAACTAAGCGTTAGAGAACAGTTTTGTTTCCTGAAGAAACAACAGACTAGGAACAAAGAGATGGGTGCTCTCAGAGGTCTTACCTTGTTCTGTGAAAGTTCCTGGCGTTTTCCGCTTCTTTAACACCTCAAACCGCTCCTGGACCTAATCCATTCAAAACCATAAGCACTTTTGTCTCAGATTCAGTCATATGCAAAACCCCATGAAAGCATTTAAGTAAGAACAAAAATTTACTTGTTCAAGAGACGATCTCTCCACCCGCATAGACATTCCCAACGCTCTTTGATCTGTTGGGAAACAAAAAACAAAACCTCCCTAGTTCATTATACATTGCAAACACACCGGATATTCCATCAAACAATTTAGTGGCTAGGCTTCACAATGAATCTGAATACTTTAGGTTGCACTTTTAGGGAATATGGTCAGTAAAGAAGAGATCAAAAGAGAGAGTCACTAGGTACGTTTTTTCCCATTTATGTGATCCAAGTAGTTAGCCGAATCTTTGACAACACATTCACAAACGCGACAGAAATAACCGGCCTGTGGGAAGACAAAGATCATCTCATCATTAGCAGATACAAGTTTTTTCTTAAGGTCATATATTTGCGAGCAAAAGCTAGAAACAGCCATTACCTGCTGGCTTAGAGGCGCCACCGGAGTAACAACCTGGTTATATGAACAAAAAACATCAGATTATCAAGGATCCTTAAGTGGAAAATTTTCGATATCAGAAGAATACAAGAAGCATACTGATATCAAACAAGCTAAATTTTGATTCAGCTCATATGTGAAAACACTCTTGCAGTAACGAGTTCAAGCATCAATGTCATCTCTATACAGAACAAAACAGTAGTTATTCACAAAGGGAATAGAAGAATTCCAAACTTTTGTCAAACCCAATAAAACAGGCAGCTACTACAATATTATCAACTACTTCAAGCAGGATTGATACACAAATCGGGTAGTTTTAACTTTTAACACACAAACCAATGAGAAATGCTTTAAAAGGGACCGAGATAGAACACTATCCGTGAGTAGTAGACTATGGTTCAAGAACAAGTAGACAAAAGTTACTTCCATAAATTTGTCTTACGGTGAAACTAAAGAAAAGCTTGCACATTTCTATTCAATCCAAATGAATACCAGAAAGAAAGAAAAATCACCTGTGTCTTGCCCAGACGAGATTCTAAGTCCACATGATAATCTCTATGCTTCAAAGGAGCTCTTTGCACAGGAGGACCTTTGGCTGCAAAAGAAAAAACCCTAATTCAATTCATCAAGATCTCACAAAAATTAAAGCTTTTCGCAGACTGAATCAAAGAAGTAAACCCTACACCGAGATTTAGACCGATCCGACTCCTGCACCGAGAAGGAAAACCCGTTTTCAAAATCGAAACTTTAACAGATCAGATATTAAAAACAGGAAATTTAGGAGACACCAACATTCTTTTCGCGTTCACGAGCTCGTTCCCGAAACTCTTCTGTATCGAACTTCTTCCTGAATGTATTATCAACCCCAATTGTCTACAAAATCGAACCAAAGCAAACTCTGAGTCAAATCGTTTACCCTTACCGTAAGTAGCCAGAGATACAAGCGTATGCTTACGTTGTTGTTGCTAGAAGCCATTGGAGAAGAAAAACAAGCTCCAAGGGTTCAGATTTCAGAAAACTCCGCTATTCGAATTTTCTGTCTCCACTTAGATGAAACCAAGCAAGCATTAGAATAATGAATCCGCACAAAGACGACACAATATTCTTTACTATAAATAGTCTCAACGAAATTAACTAACCGACTAGGGCGTTTGGTCTAGTGGTATGATTCTCGCTTCGGGTGCGAGAGGTCCCGAGTTCGATTCTCGGAACGCCCCAAAGTTTTTTTTTAATTTTTTTTTTGTTACACTATAACAGAAATGCCTTCCTGTTCCTCCTTATCGTTGCACATGCTAAGTCAGCTCATTACCAAAACGGTGGAAATAGAATGTCTTTCACTATTTGCCAATTTGAGGGATACAATACACAGAGAAATGTTATTCAGCCTAATCTTGTTTAACGTATAGAAACAATTCATGGTGTGGAAAATTAGAGAAACTAAAAGAAGAATGCTACTAGAAGACGTTGTCAGAAAGACAAGAGAAGAAGATCGTTAACTAGGTCATCAACTAAATCAGAAACAATCGCATCTTCAATCTCAACTCCTTCTTCGTAACTCTCTCTCTTGTAATCAGTCCACCTCCCTTCAAAACTACTCATGTCATCCATCAACATCTCTCTCATCTTCTTCAATCCCTCAATCTCTCTCTTCAACTCTTCAGCTAAAATCTCTTTCCTTTCAAACAAAACCCCTTCTTTCCCTGACAATCCTCTACAGCTTCCCATGAACATCTTCTCGCATTTCAATGTTAAGCTCTGATTCACAAACTCAAACATCGTTTTTCTCTCGACCTTGCCCCGTGCATCTCTCTTGCCTTCGATTTCGTAAAAGAGGCTCAATGGTAAGATATCAGTAGCCATCCCTAAGGAGAATTCTTTAACCATCAGTTGTTCAGAGGCTATGATCTCGGTTATGTACTCGAGTTCCCAGCCATGGCCTTCTGCTATAGCGACAGATTCTGAGAGCTCTGTTTCTTCTTCAATCTCCTGGTGAGATTCATTGCGTGCATTTAAGAGACTCTTGCTGCAGGATCTTTGAAGATCCTCCACTTCTGTTGTTACAGTGCTGAAGCTGAAAAGTTCCTCCTCTTCCGCCTGTATCATAAGAAATACGAACAATGTCACCAAAGATCAGTAACTCGGAACATCTTGCGGTAATACAAATATACCACCAACTTATAGAAACTAAGAGTAGAGCTATCTTTGTGACTAACCTGGAATGTTCGGTTATTGTAGTATGAAGTACATTCGGAATCAGTTTCACTCTCTGATGAAACTTTATCCAGATCATCTGATGGCGATGAGATGGTCCCATTCACCCAATCCTTTGAAATGGAACCCGAAGACTCTTCTTCTTGGGTAAGGAGGCTACTGCAAGATGATGACTCTATCTTAGAGGTTAGCTCTCTGAGCTTTTGTTCCAACAGAATATTTAGAGCATCACTGTCGATTGCACTGAAACGAAGTGCAGATTCTCTATCTTGACCGGTCTTTCTACTTGAGGATCGTGAATCCGATGATATACCTTTGATCGGGGATGAGAAAGTGAAGGAAATCACATCCATGTCCTTCTTTCGATCATCTTCCCCTGTCTTTAACCCGCCATCGACGGTGATGTTACATTTTATCAACCTGTCACCTCTTTTGATCCGTTTGTCACTGATGATTCCAGGTTCTTGCACCCCATTTGGCGGCTTCTTGTTGCGGGGAAGATGGTTTTTGTGGGACGAAGATAAACTAGTGTTTTTTTCCGACGATGTTGTTGTAAAACCAGGCATTTTAGATGTAGTTCGGCTTTCCACCAAAACCTTGTTTACAACTTTGTTCATCATCACTTTGCTGCCTTTCTGGTTTGAAACAGGAGTCGCAGCGGATTGGTTCTGTTTCTGCTTACTTGGCTTAACCACAGTTTTCTTCCCACTGCTAGCAGAAGATTCTTTGAGACCATTTTTCATCACACGCTTCTTAGTTTCCATCTTCTCCTTTTGGCCTCTGTTGCCACTTGTTGAAGGCGTTGAGCTGTCTTGCTTGTGAATACTATTGGCCTTTGCGTGTGCAGATACAGGAGGCGGCTTCGCTTTACTCAATAACTTACTTGTCTCCTGCGTCTTGAGTGATGATGTAGTTCTCTTCTCGTTGTGCTTTCCTCTTAAATACTTATTAGAGATTTGAGTGTTTGGTCGTTTCTGTGAAGCTTCTAGTTTCTCTTTCAAATCTCTGATCCTCATTGGAAGTGATGAAGAAGAATCAGATGACGAAAACCGTGCTCTAGCAGCAGCTATGCGAGGCCTAGGTTCGATCATTCTCGAAGCTGCTTCCATTACATAAGCAGGGTTCCTGGACTGAACAAACGCAGGACTCCGGATAGGTGACAAGAGCCTATTGTGAGTGACAGAGATTGGTTTGGCAGACCTTGGAGGTAACGTTTCGGTTTGACAGCGGTCAATAGGAGGCCGGTTATAGTGCTCGTGATTCGTTCTTGAATTCAAATGGTCCCAAGAAATGCCATCATAGTCAGTGCGGAGATTTACATAACCCAAACTCTCATACGCATCCCATGTGCTTGCCTTGCGTGAAGATCTGAGGAAGGATGGACGAAAATCAGGATTAGACCGAGGTTCCAAGGAGTTTGGTACAGGTAGAGACTCTAAACCCATGAGCCTCGCGACCACACTCGGGGCGTTTCTGGATTCTTGTCCATCATCACTAGTAACAGTAGATGTAGAACAACTTGAGTCACTTCTCGGATTGTAAGTCGAACTCTGCCCCGTCTCATTAACCCTAATCTGTTAAAAGAGATCAAATCAAAGATTACTAGTTGTTGTCATTCACTGAATCCAAAAAAATGGTATTGAGAAGTGTATTACTGGGGAAGGCCGTGACTTTGAGGGGTTATGAGCATTTTGTTTCTCTTGCTTTGATGCTTCTGATACAAACAAAGAAGACAAGACTTTTGAGTCTATTGAACAAGAAGCCAAAGTACATACAAAAAAAAAAAAAAAAAAAAAAGGAAANAACTTCTTTGACTCAAGATGTGCATTATCTTTATCCACACAGGACTATGAAACAACGATCCAAAACCAAAATGTTTGACAAAGAAAAGAGAAAAGATACAGACAAGGAATTGGTACATATCAAAGCATAATGAGAAATCAAACCAAGGGCTTGGGGAAAAGAACCATTTTAAAACTCAAACCAGAGATGGTAAGAAGTGATAAGAGCAACTTTCGTTTTGGAGGCATTACCGGAGAGTTCCGAGGAGAAGAGCTTCTTCCGGGATTTACCAGGCCAATCAAACAGATTTAGAAAACCTCCTCTGGTTCGTTTCCTCTCAACAGCTTCCGTTTCTATCATCTACACTTCACAGCAATTGAATTACTTCTACGGAATGCATTACTGTTTAATTATTCATGACACTGGCTTAGTCCTTTAAATATCAGAGCTCAGATGAAATTTATGTCTAGTTTTTCGATCATAAGGACTAAAGGACCAAACTTTTTGGACAGTAGCAGGATAAAACAGGAATACAGACAAATCAAATGATTCATCGGACTAGATAGAAATTAAAAATAACTAAGAAATGAGTAGAATGGTACCGAATTCGATATCTTTAAAACGTTCACGAGAACATGTAAGCGCGGCGACGAAAACCCAGAAATGTAGTTGAAAATTGAGCGAAAATCATAGCGTGATGAGAAAAATCTGTGATACTGAAGATTGGAACCCTAAAAATCAATGAAAGCCTTTCACTTCAATCTCTCTCTTTCTCTCTCTCTCAGTGGGTGTTCTGTTTCTCAAAACCTACAAGAACGCAATTGGGTAAAAAACACGACTAGAGAAATCAAATCAGTGGAACCAACGAAAAATTGAATTTTTTGAGGAGTGGGGCAGAGGAATAGAAAAGGTAAAAAGAGTGAGAGGAGAGGACTGAGGACGAAGCAAACAGATTCGGTTTTATGATTTGGAATTCGGGATTTTGGAATTTTGAGGTTTTTGGGTTAGATTAGAGAGAGCCCTTGTAGATAATAAACAGATGCAGAGTGTGAATTGATGTGACAAGAAGATTGAGAACTCTGAATTTTCCAATCTTTCTCTTTCTCTTTCTCTTCCACTTCTGGAAATTTTAATAAATGTGTCATTTGTTTTCTGTAAAAAAAAAGAATTTTTTTTTTGCCGATAATACAGTATGCTGAATTTTGGCCTATAGACGAATTTAAATGTGTTTGTAACATAAATGAAATCCAATCAAAATATAGTTGATAGTTTTTTTTTGGTGTAATATATTTGATATATTTTTTTGAAAATAAGGAAGCAGCTCGTGTTACTTATTATTCAGTTCTTGTTAGCCTTCCACACTATATATTACTTGCAGTGAGTTTTTATAACCGATTAATAAAGACTGAAAAAACAAGGGTTAATTAGCCGGCAACCAAAAATAAAAAACAAATAAACACGTGGCAACTAATATAAATACTCCAACTTCAACATATTCAATCTTCTTTTCTTGCTTCTTTTTCAAAAATGGAGAATCAAGATGACGAAAAGAAACAAGATCAGTCTAGCGCCACCGTTGCGCCTCCGCCTTCTCCGGCTCCTCTGTTCGGCCAAAATCTCTTGCCGTCAAGCTCCGCCTGCACGAACACTTCTTCATCTCTGGGCACATCCATTTCTCCGGTTGGTCAGTCTAGCTCCACCGTTGCGCCTCCGCCTCCCGCGGCTCGTCTGTTCGGCCAAAATCTCGTGGTCGGACAGTCTAGCTCCACCGTTGCGCCTCCGCCTCCCGCGGCTCGTCTGTTCGGCCAAAATCTCGTGGTCGGTCAGTCTAGCTCCACCGTTGCGCCTCCGCCTCCCGCGGCTCATCTGCTCGGTCCGTCGAGTTCTTCTACCGATGGCTTAGATATTTCGATGGGTGTATCAGTGATTCCAGCCGCTCCATCTACATCTCTTGGCGTTGATCGTTGGTTGGGCCAGCCTATAAATCCTGGCGGAGATCCTCCGGTCGTTACTCCGGGATCGCAGGTTCTTACTCTAAATCTTCTTGCTCTGTTCTTTGTGCCAATGCATACTCTGTTTTGGGATTAGTTCTCTAGATTTAGTTCATAGTCGTTGACCAAAAATTGCTCTTCAAGATTCGGAATATGGCGGTTAAGGATTTTAGATTATTGTTAGGTTTGAGACTTCTAAATTCTGTTTTACTAGTTTCCACAGAAGAAGAGGTCTTAGATTTTGTTACGCGTGTAGATTCAGGTTGCAAGGTCATCTCAGATTGTGCCTAAGCCAGCGAAAGCTATTAACTTTCAAATGACCAAGATCTCAATCGGGGACTGGACCAAAACTGCTACCAGCTCCACGGATTTGGTGGCTAAGTGCTCCTTCCTAAAGAAGAAGTTTATGTGGGAGATTATGGACGAGGTACAAACAGAGACTGGAACAAGTAAACAGTTGAAGAAAATGGAGATTCCGTGGGACCATGTCTTGTCACTTAGAGGGAATGATGAAACTGGATGCCTGGAAATCGAGGTATGTATGCTAAAAATTTCTTAGAACATGCTTCAAGTCAGTCATGAACCTAATGTCAATATGTGTGTGATGTTTCTGCAGTTGAGCGAACGGCCGACCTTCATGGCAGATGGTGGTTCACTGTTAACTGAAAAATGGAAACCGATCAACCATTTTGCTCCAAATCACCCGTCTTCTATGTGCAGGTTTGTTTTGCTTACCATGTTCCTTGTATTTGCTTTTGTTACTACTACCTTTGATTCAAACCCTTCATCTTACATTTTCAGGAGACATGCACTATATTTTGAACCCGGAGTTTTAAAGGCCAACTACAGCAAGATAATAGCAGATAGCTTCTGGTCCAGAACATTGCAAGTCCCATTCCCATCATTACCAGGCTCGCTTTTCTTCAACGATGGCCAAGGAAACTCACCGGTGAGAGACAACAGCCAGAATGCCACTGCAAATCAGTTACTTGGAACGCAAGGCACATCGCAACACAACCCACAAGAAGGCACATCGCAGCAGAACCCACAAGAAGATTTGCTTGGAACGCAAGGCACATCCCAACAGAGCCCACAAGAAGCTGCGAAAAGGGGTGAAAAACGAAAAGAGTTATCTTGAAGTAGCCTTCTTTTCCGCCGATGTTGCTGTAAATCCCGCAGGCTTTTTAGATGTAGTTATGCTTTCCACCAAAAAACTTGTTTAGGACTTTGTTCATCGCTTTGCTGGTTCTGTTTCTGGTAATTTGGCTTAAAAGACAAATTTTCCAATGCTAGCGGAAGATTTTTTTAGACCCACTTTTACTGTGCGGTTTGTGAGAGTTGCTGTAAAGTCTAAACCAAAAAAAAACTAGTTTTCTTTTTTTTGAGCAATAGGAAGAATTCTTTTTTTTTTTTTTTAACTTCTAAATTTTCTTCTATACGTAACAAAATTATGCAACAAACTGCGGACAGTCACCTAATATAACTACGAAAGAAAGCTTTAGTTGTTTCCAAAAGTAATCTGCTTTCCTTATTTGTTTTTTTTTTTCTTTTTCTGAACGTACAGTAATATAGAAATTTCACTCAAAAAAATATGAGAGACTTGTCAGATTTCTTCTAATGGTCATAGTTGAATGCTAGCTCGAATATCTGCTCATATTCATTGACGAAATGAACGTCGAGCCCTTCTTTCATATTTTCCGGAAGCGCATCAAAATCTTTCCGGTTAGCCTCCGGAAATATTATAGTCTTGATCACTTGACTCCGTCTTGCACCTATTATCTTCTCCTTCACCTGAGAAAGAGAAATATTTTTTGTGTATTACACAATGAACTTAACAGAAATTGGCAACTAGAAATCCAAATCTGAGTCATTGTAGTGTATCTATGTATGTGACTTACGTTGCCAATTCGAAGGATTTCACCGGTTAGGGTAACTTCTCCGGTCATAGCAAGATCCTTCCTAACAGGTTTCTTCATGGCAAGTGAGATCAAAGAAGTGCTCATGGTGCAGCCTGCGCTTGGACCATTAGATTTAGGCATATGTATATGAACAACGGACCCGACAAAGAAAGTGTTGTCGGGTTGTTTCTGCCGCAGAATTCGTCGGGCGACTTTGTAAGCCGTACAACCGCTTATGTACGTATTTATACCAACTTGGCCTATGACATTGAAGGAGCCTATGCCTTCACCTTCCTTGACAAGGGTTGTCTTCACGTACCATGCTAAGCCATCTATGGACTTCGTCCTAGCTAGACCCACAGCAACCCCGGCCGGTATCTGCTCATACAAATCTGGGTTGACAACATAACTTGCAAGTTCATCAGTCGTTTTATCTTGTGTTGTGATGACCTCAATTTGATCATGTGTCAAATGAGCCCATGATTCTGTTGAATGCTCAGGGTGTTTTTTGTCATTAAGGTTCTCAGGGGTTTCTGAATCAGATTTAGTCAAAGAATTCGCATCAAAAGCAACATTAGGCGATGCTCCTTTTCCTGCTTCTTCAAGAGCAATCTACAAGAAAAGCCAATCATGTCAGATTCTTGGAACCCAAGTAAATGAACTATACAATAAAAATGAAAGCGAGCTGTATCATCAGTCACAAGTCACAACAACCAATTTGGAATTCCGATTTAGCTTAAATATAAGACAAGTGACGTAGTGTAAATACTTATAAAAGGTGAATAGGGAGAGTAAAAGAGTTAATTACAAACAAAGGGATCCTAAAATACTTTGTAAACTTCTTAACCAAACAAAAAAAACAAACATAAATCCTAAGTTGAATTGAACTTGCAGCATCAACAAGCTAAGTAGACCAACCGTTAAAGGAGATTGCAAACTTGAGATAGTGGAAATAACCGTTGGATCATACTCAGTCTCGGCCTCCATTGCCGCCTCTGGCACACAGACGAAACTAGGTCAACCCAACGATGAGCTCACTCGGCTCTTCCCTTTTGATAAATCAAAGTCTTCTTTAAATATGGGATTTTAAAAATTTCTTTAAATATGGGATTTTAAAAATACTTACAGATTTTAGATTTATATCACACGGTATCGTGTATAGCGAAAAAATCTACTTCAGAATATATCCGACCTTATCTTGGATCAATGAATTTTTATATCATTTTTAAATGGATATAGAATTTTAGGCAAATTTCGCACTATCACGAATTCACGACTACAAAATTTATTGATTTTTTTTTTTAACTTAGATTTGAAATCACTATCAATTAAAGTTTTAATTGCATATGTGAGTATCTAACTGTTAATTTAACTCGGATCATATACTCAGTGCATTCAATATCTTAGTCGAATGTAAATTGGATCGACGGAAAAAAGGTAAAAAATACGGTCGCAATCGTTGCCGCTTCGAACGACGAAATTTATCATCTTTTGATCTTTTCTAAAACTCTCGTTATATTGTTCTCTAACTAATGCACACAAAAGATGTCAAAAAAAAAAAAACAAACTAATGCACACGAAATGTAATTTGTAAGTCATAACAAGATTAATTAATAACGCATTCATTCTTTTTTATTTGAACAGTCGTTATTTAGTTCTCTAACTAATGCACACAAAAAGTAACTTGTAATTCATAACAAAATTAATTAATAACGCATTCATTATTTTAACAGGTTAAGCAACATAAATAAATTGGGCCAGCTAGCATTTCATTAAACAGCAAGAGTTACAATCCACGAGAAAAACAATATATAGATAGAATGAATATTCTAGGGCTATACATATACACAATTCTAACACTACTACATTTTTTAAACACATACCAAAAAAACACATAAAATACCTTTACACCTAGATCTAGGGCAAGCAATGGGTATATCTTGCATAACAAGAAACACTTATTCCATCCTTCCACTTCTGATTCTAATCATCATCCCTTCATCTTCTTCCTTTGCTCCCTCAGACATCGTCACAAAAGACCTCCTCCGCGAACTCTGCTCACAATCAACAGTTGGCAGTCATAACTTTTGCGTTAGATGGCTTACCGCAGATCATAGAACGACCTCAACGAATATTCATGGCCTTATCGAGCTCACAGTCGAAAACACTCGAGCGTTTGGTCTGAAAAACCTAGTAATGATGAACGAATATGCAAGAGGCTCAGGTAATGACAAGCAGCTCAAGAACGCTTATGAGTCATGTGCGAATAGTTATGGCATAGTGATCGAAGAGCTTGAGAGAGCAGAAGCGTTGTTGAGAAATAGCTCTTTCCAGCTAGCATTTTACGCCGCTTCTAAAGCACTTGATTATGCTTATTTATGCAAAGATCAGTTCGACGGACCTTCTAATGAACCGGCTTTTGTATTAAAACGCAGTGAGAAGTTTGTCAGAATGTGTCACATTGCTAGGGATTTCACTAGACTTTTCAATTAAATTCATATATGTTTCACCCGTAAAAGAGATGACCCTAATGATTTTTTTTGGTTTCTTTGGGAAGAGGTCATTCTTCTACAATATGTAAATCAAAAACTTGAAAGATTGCGATGAGAACAAAACGTTAGAAACACTTGAATTTTCAGTGTAGCATAAGGAAACAAATTTTACTATTACACCATCATAAACTGGAACTCTGACCTTGTGAACAAAACTATACATGTATAACAGGTGAAGTCATCAAAGATTTGATTAAGATTAATTAGCTCTTTCCACAGTTATCACACGGATTTAAACTGCTTTTACAAACCCTTCGGTCGAATGACTCTCCGAAGTACTCTAATAACTTCTGTCTTCTGCATTCTGTCTGAAACATTCATAGCTTAAGACTTAGTAAAGGACAAACTAATTAATCTTGAAGATATTACCAGACTTTGCTTTTCAGTGTAGCGTTTTAAGGATATTACCTTGAGCTCACAGTATTCTTGCATCTTCTTGGCCTGAGCCATGGCTGACTTGAATCTATCCATGTTTCTGCCTTGTCCGTTACGCAGCATGCAGACGACTCTGCTAAAATCTTTCTTCTGGTACAAGCAAATACACTGCGCCTGAAGCCCGTCCCTTCCTGCTCTCCCTGACTCTTGGTAGTAGCTTTCTACCGCTTTAGATAAGGTGTTGTGTATAACGAAACGCTGCACCAAAAACCGATTAAGAACCAACAGAGAAAAGTGGCAGAAAACTAGAAACATAAATGGCTGCAGCAGCTACGAACAGGCTTGACTTACCACGTCTGCTTTGTCTATTCCCATCCCAAATGCGATGGTTGCACAAACAATCCGGACCTCCCCTGTTTGCCATTTCCTCTGGACTAAAACTCTCTGTTTCGCGGGGATACCAGCGTGGTAATAAACAGTCTTCACCTTGCATTTCTCGTTCAGAAACTTTGCAACATCAACACATTCGCTTTTAGAGAGACAGTAAACAATCCCAGACTGATCCTTGAAGCGGTCTCTTAGGAGCTCTTGGAGCTGTTTCAGTGGCTCCTTGTTCTTGGTGATCACTTCGTACTTCAAGTTGGTTCTGTCAAAGCTCATCTTGAGAACCGGAGCCCTGGGAATTCTCAGACTTTTTAGTACGTCCTGTTGTCAGGAAAAAAAACAACAGAAATCAAAATGGGATCAAGTGGTCTTCAGGTCATGATGAACTTAACATATGTTACAAAATTGTGCAAGTAGGAATGGTTTTCTGAAGTTAAATTAAGAGCCGAAGCAAAGGAAAACTTCAAAGCTCTTAATCCATTCCAAAGAATTTCAAAAGTATCTAGTCATTGTGATGGTCGTTACCTGACAGACTGATTCAGTTGCCGTTGCTGTAAGAGCCATCAAAGGAACACGGGGAAAGTTCTGTTTAAGACATCCCAGTTCCCTGTAGTCTGGCCGGAAGTCATGTCCCCATTGGCTGGAAACAAAGTGAAAAGTAGCATTTTTCAGATGCAAACAGTACAAAAGAAACGACTATAACAAGTCGCCACTCAATGTTTGAGAATCGGATACTGGAAGCAGACACCCAAAATCGAAAGATTGTACAATTTGATCTATCTTATTGACTTATGCTATTAAGATGCAACTACTGACATCCACTAGATTCCAACATGCTCAACCAGAATGCTATATAACGTGGTTACCATAAAATTAATTTGCAAATCTATTTGAACTTCAAGGAAATTTTCCTCAATTCGGAGCCAGAAATCTAATTTTGATGTTAAGGTGTTTCGGTGATGAATAGCCATAGATCACAAAATTATAATGTGTGAGAGAAGGGTAGGTAAAGTACCTCACGCAGTGAGCCTCATCGACCACAAAACCTGCCAGCAGGCCCTGTTGTTAATTTGAGGAGATCTTAAATATTTTTCTTTGAGATGGAAACTTTTTGATAACAGTTATGCAACAACAATAAGAAAAACTCAAAAAGCTTACCTTGCGGTCTAAGCATCTTAGTGTCTCCAAAAAGGATGAACTCCCAGCAATTTTCTCAGGTGTCACATATAAGAGTTTACATGACGGCTTATCACTTCTGCAAGCAAAAGTGTCAATAAATATATAAGCTTTTTAAAAACCACTTAGATGATTAGATCTCTATTACAGAAAATAAATGAATAGATGCTTACCTGAGCTCTTGTAATACAACTGCTGCTTGGGAAGTTGTTTGCTGAGAGTTCAGAAAAGTCGCTGGGACCCCAAACTTAAGGTTGAGTGCAACTATCTGATCCTGGATGAGTGACAACAGAGGAGATATAACTATGGTAACTCCAGCTTTTAGTGTTGCAGGAAGCTGTAAAACAAACAAACAAAAAAAAAAGAGACGGAATTTACAACGCAGCCTGTGGCAATATAAACTAATGATCATTGGTAAAACCTAGATGTAGTAGAGGTAAGGGATCATTACCTGGTAACACAAACTTTTTCCCCCTCCCGTCGGCATTAGAACAAAGCAGTCCTTCTTTTCCAGAGATGCTTTACATGCTTGATGCTGCAGGGGCCGAAACACCTTGTTCCCAAAAATCACCAAGTTTGCTAATTCCAGATCATCCAACGCCTGCAACTCTTCATAACTCGGAGTCTCATTGTCCTTGCTTGATGCATGTACAGAATGTTTTCTGCCTGAAATTGTTGCTACTGACTCTTCCGTGGAATATTCCTTCAAAGCAGAACAATTTATAAGTTTCAGTTTAAGAAAGACACAGAAATTCGTTACTGAAAACATGGAACTCTTTGAATATAATCATAGCACCAAACCCAAATGAATGAAAAGCTGAGTCTTTGAGATAAAATCTGCTAATTCGCAAACCATTAACCTCGCAGTTCAAGAAACAAAGAGGCAAAAGCAAACTTATAGTAGATTCTTCCTCGGAGATTCAAGTTTACTTACAGTTTCAGCTTGCATTCACAACTACCTTAACAAATTCCTTACCTCGACCACAGATTGTAATGTATGTAAAATGAGTCTACCATGAAACTTCCTTATTCACAGGGTTTCAGGGTGTTTGAAAACATAGATATATCTTTCAGCAAAATGCGAATGATGAGGGAGTCTTTACCAAACAAAAACCTTCATTTACAAATGAAACCGTAAATGCAATGTTGAATCTTACCATAGATCTCAAAGGGTGACTTGTGGAACTTGTCTGTGTTCTTTTATCGTCATCTTCCAAATCACTAGAAGAATCCACCTCCATCACTTCCGGGTTTCTCTTTGTCTCAGGAGAATCTCCTTTGACATGAACGTCTTCTCTTGAATCATCATCATCAGTGTCGAATCCGTTGTCACAAGAGTTAGCTTTCTCAAACATTTCAGCCAAAGTCCCTTGAGCTTCAGTCTCTAAAGCCTGTATGTCATCCCACTCCTCGGTTCCTTTATCGAAGTCAGCTAACGCCGCAAGAAAATCATCTCCACAGTACTCAACAGTGATGAAATCTCGACCATCGTCACCTTTAACCAATTGGCATCCAAAAACCTTAATAATCCAATTGATTCGAATTTGGTACGGTAAAGAGCGAATTGACCCAAGCGCATAAAAATGGAAAATAACCCAGTCGATTAGAGCATAGATTAGAATCTAGATTCGAAGTTTGGTACCGTAAAGAGCGACGAATCGATCCAAGCATTGCTTCGCAGGATCTTCGTCGAATCCGAGATTGGTAGCTAGGCTCAGCAATCGAGCTTTCTCCAATTCGAGATCATGATCCTTCATCTTCAGAGACGGATGTTCAACTCCGGCAACGTTTTTCCCCGGCGGCAGCAATTAGAAATAAATTAAATGTGTTGAATTTTAGAGATGTCCGCGCAATAAACCTCAAACTACGTTTTCCCGCCGTTTCATACGCCAATAGATGGGCTTTCAGGCCCAGCTCTCTTTTTCAAACCCAACCTCTCCCCGGTTCAACCAACTCCGATTGGTGAGAAATTGAATACAATGACAACCGGTCTCCATGTTGTCGGTCTTCCTGTTCAATTGATTTCTGGTACACGCCGGTTTAATTTAATTGGTGGTTAGAACTCTCTGTGGAAGTCAAACTCATCTTGAGTCATGTCCCGTATATCTCATAGTAGCATTATAAAGTTTTCTTTTTTCTTTTTTTTTTTGAAAGAGGGCATAACATTATAAAGTTTTTGTTTTCTTTATATACAGAATTAGGGTTTGTTTGATTAGGGGATTTAACAAACAAAACAGCGTAGTGTTCTAATAAACAGCACCAGTGTTCTACATTTTTTTTGACCGTTTTCTTACCATGTAATAAAAATATTTGATGAGAGTCATATTTTAGATACTATGGTAAAGATGAGACATTATTATGTGATTTTCTCTCATTTTTAACGATTGGTAAAGATGAGACTAGTGTCGCTTCGCTGTATAGGTTGGAAAGGAATCTTCTAGTCTGGTCCCAACTTTTCTGTTTATTGTGGGGTAAAATTTAAAATTCAATGGTGTAAATTAAGCAACTTTTAGTTTTCCTACGGAGATTTCCCTAAATGGCGAATTCTATAGAGGTCATTTGGTCCCATTTATAGCTTCATAGCTCGGGCCATGCACAACTTGATTCTTAGAGAAGGACCATTATTCATTAAAGCACATCTTGATCCTTTTGTTTGATCTATTAGCTCTTTTACAATTTTTTATATTTTTTGTAATAATAACGATTAATATTTGAAAAGATAAACATAGTGCAGAAATATTCAAAAGCAACAAAAATACAAAAAAATACAAGAGCAACAAACACATTGATATTTTTTTGTATATTTCCATTAGGCTGAAACCTACATACTGTATATACTTATTGGGAAATAAGTAGTTGCCGAAATTTTAGTGTATAAAACCAACCACAGAGTGGGAGTAGTTTTGTCTGCCTGGAAATATATCTTCATTTGGACAGAAATGTAGTTACATAGATCTTTCTTTAGTGAAACTTATCTACCAAAAAATAAATAAACCAAGTGAATGAATGATGTACGGATGACATTTTGTAGTTTTCAATTTTCATCATGATTTTTATTTTAGCAACCGACGTAGATACAAAAATTAGTGTCCCGCTTAGAAGTTTATCTATGTAGCGCTCTTAAATTCAATTAAAGTTAATCAAACTCAAATAATTTTTTTTTTTTTGGCAATGGCTCAAATAAATAAATATATATATATTGTTTATTTACCAATGCAATAGCGCGAAAAAATAATATTCACTCTGTTCCATAATATAAGATGTTTTGGTTTTTTCACAAATATTAAGAAACATTTACTTTTTAATATTAAGAAATATTAATGTTTTGTGTTTTAACTCAATTACTTTTTGGTTAATATTAACCAATAGTAGCTCAACTATTCAAATAAACATAATAAATATTTCCTGAAGTTTGTAATATACAATCATTAATTAATCATTAATTAACAAAAAGTAACTTAAAAAATCCAAAACATCTTATATTGTGTAACAAAAAATAAAATCTAAAATATATTATATTTAGGAATTGATGAAGTAGCATATAGTTGAGGAGTCTCATAGACGAGTATCACAAGTCTCACAAAATTATGTATTTGAGTATTTCACATCAAATAACTTTTTCTTTTCTTTTTTGAACAAGGGTTTTTAATTATCAAAGAACTTATGTTAATGTCGAGTCGAGCCAGTATACTTGGTTTTAACGTTAAAAGTAAAACCAATATACTGGTTCCGAAAAAAAACTAAAACCAATATAGACTTCTCCCATCATTAATATAATATATATTTAGATAATAAGATACAAAACATATCTTTATGGAATAGAAAATTTACAACAAACACCTTGTATTGTAGGAAATAGCCGCCTACGCAGAAATAGAGCCCCCTGACAATGGTATTTGCTGCATGCGATAATATATGATATTGTGAACGTACATAAAACATCGAAACGACGAATGTATGTTTATTTTTAAATGGTATGAGAATTAGAGTACGTAGAAAAAACACAAAACAAATTTATTATTATTAAAACGAAATAACATACAACTTAAATAAAATTACCACAAAAGAATAAAAATACAACATGATCTTGGATAGACGTAGAGGGAAAAGCAGTCGTTAGCTTCGTCCTACGTGCTATTTTATTTTAATTAAAAGCAAACAACTCTCACACAAGACACACACAACACTTAAATCGAACGAAACCACGCTTACATGCATTCTTATTATTGTTTTTTTAAAATTCGATACGAGTTTATTTGTAACTTTTGGTTGTTTAATAACGACCATAACAGTGGCAATGGTCATCCTGGTCATTCATTAAATGCACATTGTGATCTTCACACTCTCCTTTACATGACTCGTGGTAATGCTCCTTGCATTTGGCTTCACATTCGCTTTCCTTACATGGGTAGTAGGACAATGCGACATCGCCTAAAAACTTGTTACATGTCGCCTCGCTCTTCGGGATTTCTACATTTGTTGAACATTCATTCAAATCAATATGTATTCAAAGACATGTTACAAACAAAACTTATATATGCACGCATATGAATTTTTTTGAAAAGAGTAGAATCGAAATTACCGGCCGAAATGAACAAGACAACGAGCAGAAGCGTGGTGATGATGGAAACGGACTTTGCCATTTTTGTTGCTTTAGTTTGGTGCTTCTTTTTACACTTAATGTATTGCTTCTGTCTGTTTTCAGAAACTTGGATGATACGAATGAATGGGGAGTGTATATCTATTTATAGAAAAACCTCGTCATATATATATATCCCTTATATATTAAAAGTCAATCATTTAAAAAAAAACAACTTTCACTTCATGTATTATTTACATGCCTGCCATGCTGATGTGTCAACTTTATATATGCCGTTAGAAAGAGTTTATATATGTAACTACTAATAAAAAAATTATCACTCTCCT
>OVBJ01002250.1:0-19377 GCA_900406535.1 Noccaea bulbosa
TCATTAAATGGATTGTGATTTCTGATTTGTGAGACACGCTCTCTCTCTGCTCCATTAGTTTCCTATCCGGTGTGTATTATATACGTCACTTTCTCCGAGCTTACGTCAAGTCTACGGTGTGTATTACGTCATCT
Organism: Noccaea bulbosa; assembly: GCA_900406535.1. Classification (NCBI taxonomy): domain Eukaryota; kingdom Viridiplantae; phylum Streptophyta; class Magnoliopsida; order Brassicales; family Brassicaceae; genus Noccaea; species Noccaea bulbosa. Next base: position 135 of record OVBJ01002250.1, read on the forward strand.
TTTCCCTTCCCTCGTACATTCTGGTCTTCTGTTGATTTATCTTTTTGAGAAACTTTTTGTGCAACTCGATTTTTCAATACTCTTTACTTCTTTTGAAACTTTGAATCGTATTCTGGATACATATATTGTATAGAACATAGAATAATCCCAATGACTTGTTTAGGCGCAGAAACTGCATTTTGAATTTTGTTAACTCTGTAGGAATATGTATATTTTAAGGTCATTAAATCTCTAATGCAAGAGGGGAGGAAAAAAAAAAATGTTTTCCTGAAATTCCTTTTATTAACTTATCAAGATTATTTACTCGTTGGTTCTGAATTTGGAAATACATTAAGTAAATTATTTTTACTTTATGAAGAACTGATGTAACTCCAAGGAAACAATTATTCCTTTGCGCTGATGATTCTGTGTCTTTTAAATTTGAAAAGTTCTTTCATTAAAAAGAATATCTCGAAGTCGTAAATATTTAGTACAAGCAAATCTTGTGGTGGGTTTGGTAGCAATCTTGTTTCACAAAAACAGAAAAATTAGGCTTAGAGAATAAATAATAAACAAAAGGGTTTTCCAATTTCCGATCCAGATTATCTAAGATGTGAAGAAGGCCTTTGCAGTGCTTGTTTTCCCGGAAAAGTAAAAAAGAGAAAATCTCCGAGTCTTGCAACTATATGTTAATAAGATATCTCCAGATATGTTTTCTTAAAAGATTAAACTCGATTTAACTTCAAGTCATCATATCAGATTCGTATTTATTTATGAAAATAAATAATTATTTCCTCTATTATCTCCAACTTCTACTCTTCATAATTTTAGAGAATTTTTTTAAGAGCTTGTGTTAATGGAATTCCATGTCACACGTGAATATTCTTTTACAACCTTCTGTCCTTTCAACGGTTTTAAAATCCCTAGGTTATCTTTTATCCCCTGTTTTTTTCCCCGGGGAAAAGAATCTTAAAAGGAAAATTTCCCACTTTGATATTATTTTTATCTCCCTCTTGCTCTTTGATTTAATGCAACTATCTGAAACTAATTTATCACTTACAGATCTCAAGATCACATGATATTTTCCCCTTCTAGGCAAAATGGGACATTTCTCTTCCATGTTCAACGGCTTAGCTAGATCCTTGTCGATCAAGAAACCGAAGAACAGCAATGGCAAAAGCTACGCGATGGAAGCCGCAGAAGAAATGGCGAGAGAGGCGAAGAAGAAAGAGCTGATTCTGAAATCCTCTGGTTGCATTAACGCAGATGGATCCCATAACTTGGCCTCTGTTTTCTCCAAACGCGGTGAGAAAGGTGTTAACCAGGACTGTGCCATCGTCTGGGAGGTACACTAGAAAAATCTATCTTAAATCTGATTTATTTAGAAATGTTTTCAGTCTTTGGCGTTTATTTAGCAAGATTTCTTGGTCACTTTTTGCTTACTTAGAGCATATTGAAGTGCAAAGATGTCACACTTACGCAATTCTCTTTGCGTGCGTTTGCGTCAATATTGTGTTTTGAATGCTCCTCTGTATCTAGGGTTATCACCAGTCCAAAGATCTAAGCTTCAAGTGATAATCTGTGTTTCGGTCCTATTTCCAAGCTGTTTAAACTGTCTTTAGACGCTGATTTACACAAATTTGTTCAACATATATTGTGCATTTTCTTGAATCGCACGCAAACAGGAATTCGGGTGTGAAGAAGACATGATCTTCTGCGGGATATTCGACGGGCACGGTCCCTGGGGTCACTATGTAGCTAAACAAGTTAGAAATTCAATGCCTATATCTTTGTTCTGCAACTGGCAAGAAACTCTGTCTCATACCAAAACAGAGGTCGACGAATCTGATGAAAAGCTACAGAGGTTCGCCATCTGGAAACACTTGTACCTCAAAACCTGTGCAGATGTTGATCAAGAGCTTGAGGATCACCGAAAGATCGATTCTTTCAACAGCGGCACAACCGCTCTAACCCTGGTGAGACAGGTAAAAAAAAAACAGACCCTCAAGATTATTACCCAAATCTTGTAAAAATGTTGTTCTTCAATGGTTTCTTGCTACAGGGTGAAGATATTTATGTAGCGAATGTCGGCGACTCACGTGCTGTACTGGCCACAGTCTCAGACGAAGGAAGCTTGGTCGCGGTTCAGATCACCGTCGATTTCAAACCAAATCTACCCCGTTAGTTCCCTAACCAATATATGAGTATACCTAAGCACATCATTTAGAAATCTTGAATCTTTTATCTTTTCAAATTTTGTTTCTGGCTAAAAAAAAACAGAGGAGGAAGAGAGGATAATCGGATGCAATGGGCGAGTGTTCTGCCTCCAAGACGAGCCAGGGGTCCACCGTGTGTGGCAACCGGAAGAACAAACTCCGGGGCTCGCAATGTCGAGAGCGTTCGGAGACTATTGTATCAAAGAGTACGGTTTGGTCTCAGTGCCTGAAGTCACTCAAAGGCATATCTCCATTAGAGACCAGTTTGTAATCTTGGCCACTGATGGGGTAAAACCAATAGAAGAAGCTCAAAAAAACAATATATTTTTGTATTTTGTTTGTTTCGTCATTAATACTTCTTTTCTTGGGTTGTAGGTATGGGATGTGATATCAAACCAAGAGGCCATAGACATTGTTTCCTCAACCGCAGAGAGGCCAAAGGCGGCCAAGCGGCTGGTGGAGCAAGCGGTTAGGGCTTGGAATAGAAAGAGACGTGGAATCGCAATGGATGATATCTCAGCCGTTTGCCTCTTCTTCCATTCTTCATCGTCGTCGCCATCTCTATCGCACCATATTCACACGACCATGTAAATAGGTACGTAATGGTTTTGGAACCGTGCTAGAAAATAAAATGTTGTGATCTAAATTGACTGGCGAAAAGATTGCGAATTAACAGTCTTTCCTTTAGACTAAATTATTCTTTGCCGTACGTTGATTTATATTTTAAGATAAACGTACGTTTTCTACAAGCTCTCAGAGTAGGAAGCTGCGTAAGTTCTTATCGAAACATGTGCTGAGGAAACATTCCTTTTGAACATAAATTAAGTGGAAAGCACTAAGAACAAAAAAAATCAGTTGCGAGTATTTTGTAAGAATCATTTAAGATGTATTGTACAGCTTGAGGCACATAGATATTCACAAAAAAAAAGTTTTATAATATATATACACACACCTCTTTCTATATAACTAACACGTCTCTATATATTTGTAACGTGTTAGGACCCCTACCGAATCCAGTTAAAGAGAGAGTCCCGCGTACAATAAGTGGTGGTTAGTGGAAGACTTGAGGAGCAGTGTAGAACTCAGATTCGTTGAAACCCGGTAGCAGATCTTCTTGATCGCACATGAACTGTAATGGGAAACACACAAGGTGCCCTCTTGTCTCCTTCAGCATCTCCCACGAGTCGCTGCCGCATGGTTTCAGCTTTTCCGGCGCAATGCCAAGGTCGATCGTCGTATGACCCAACTTGTCTTTACAAAGAGACACGTTGTGTCTCAATGCAGCTCTATGTTTAGGAAGATGATCAATATCAGAATAGTTACATATCGAGGAAAACAAGTGTCGATTTAGTATTTTCATCCCTGAAGTTAATAGAAAGTTAAGAAGTATGAACCTGGAGCGTATATGTTCATTAGGGATGCAAGAGAAAACTTGGTCGTAGATTTCGGTGTTCTTCTTAGCCGTGGCCATCCACAAGTCTTGGTATGTTGCATCTTTGATTGGATCTTCGATCATTTTCACCTAAACACAAAAATGAAATGGTTAAAGAAGTCTTGGGTTATGTAGGCTCATACGAAAATAAAGGTATTCTTAAGTAATGATAGCAAGAGTAAAGGCGTTTTCAGAAAATTTGCAAATTACCTCTCCGGCTGGAAGGCCAAGATGCTCCGACCAAAGGGAACATCTTAGACTATACGAGAATTTTCCGGCCATCCACTTCACTCCGTTCATCGAAGATTCCACGAATTCTTTATCTTCGATCACAACTCCGATCTGAAATATATAATCGATTCAAATGAATACACAACTCTTTTTTGTGTCTTTCCTTAAATAGATGATCAAATGGGAGTTATCAATTAAAATACCTCAGAGTCTCGTGAGCCTAGTAAGCTCCGATCGTTGATATTAGACGATCCAATAACAGCGATCCGGTCATCAACAATGAGTAGCTTGCTATGCACGTAAATCTGACTAGTGGCAATTGGACCACCCTCGAACAACCGTCCGTACGATCTCAGACCATAGAAGGAGATGTAATCTTGCGTCTTGGAACCGAGCAGAGCGTTAAGATTGTCAAGAATCGAAGTTCGCTCTCTGGAGATGGTACGGTACTGCCAATGCATCAGTGCTCGAACCGTGGCTGCTCCAAAGTCATCAATACCTCCCTGAAATCCAGGGAGGAGCGGTACAACGATCACGACACGGAAGCATTTGTTCTCTTTATGAGCCTTGAGAATGCGTCTGTATAAGGCTTCGGCAACGCGGTTTAGAATCGTGTCATCTTTTTCTAGCCCAGAGATGAAGAATTGGTTCTGGTTCAAAGGAATATATATAGGATTAATCTGAGATGTGAAGAGATTTTATATGAAAATGTTTGAATTGATGAGTTTATGATATACCTCGATGTAGATAAAATGTTCAGCGTTTTGGATGAGAGAGCAATAAGCTCGATGAATGCTATCTTCAGGCTGGCTAGTCCCAGCGGACCATTGGCTAACACTTCTGATGATCTGACACCGGCAATCACTTTGCTTCCCGATCTGCCACCACCACTCGTTCACATTCTCATCCCTATCGCTTTCCTCTGAAGTTTCACCAAAAAACTCATATCGACCATTCCGATGATCGAGATCTTGCCTAGAGCCGCTGTCAAACTTCATATCTTCTTCGCTGGTGGAGTCTGCATCGGTTTCTTGCGGGAGAAGCAAAGGGATGTCTTGGGGAGGTGAGGCAGATGAGAACGAGTCTTGTCTGGCAAGAACAACAGGTTTCTCAGGGTCTNTGGTTTAGCTGTGGTGATAATATCGATCTCTCTAGTCCCCAAGTAGTGAGGAAGAACCATATGGTGATGAGGCATCAGCAATGGAATCGTATGTTCATTAGGTGCCTTGTTTCTCTACTCAAACAAACACTAAATATGATCAAAACACTGTTTAAATATAAAAAAAAAAGGAAAACACAATGGTATCTCTGCATTATAATTACCTTAGAGTGGTTCCACCGCTGGACGAAATGTCGAGCCACATCGCGACAAGGCGGTCCCCAGAGAGCGCAGTGAACCTCGTGCCACGGCATTCTCGGGTATTTTGTGCGGTCTAGCTCGTCTTTCATCGTTTCTTCCCATGAATTTGGTTCAGATTCTCTGATAATGGATATAACAATTCGTCAGAAAGATGAGTAGATGACTCTATGTTGTTTTGTTAGAATAAGTTCAACATCTTACCTAGGATTGTAATAATCTTTTCCTGGCCATATATGAGGAGGGAAATCTCCAATTTCATGTTCAGCTGTATCGTAGCGGCCGAAACAGAGATCCAACCCTCCGATGAAGCAAACTTGGTAATCTACAATCACTATCTTATCGTGGTGCGACCTGAAACAGCCACATAATTCATCTTCCATTAGTTGCGTAGCTGAGAAGTTAAGCAAATCTGTAGGTTTTGGTTAATACTATTACCAGAGGTAAATTCCGGTGGAGATATGGTCTGGATAACGAAGGACTTTGACGTTCTTGTGAATGTTTTGGAGCCGTTTCTTGCTGTACATACTGTTGATCTTCAGCGCAATCTGAACTTCCTTATACAGAAGAATGAAAATCTGCAACAAATTTTAGAGTTTTTAAGCGTTTTTGTTTATAACAAGACCAATCGAAATGTAATCTTTATTTAGGCATTACCTTGACGCCTTGTTTTGCTTTCGTCTCAAGCAATGCATCGAGCCGCAAAGACGGATGATCTTTAAACGGGCGTTTGAGATACAGCTCCGGACATAACCACCAACCAGTCATAAATATCTGCAGATGAAAATTTTAGAAATTAAACTTCATTCAGATTACGATCCTATAATCTTGTGATGATTGGACAAAGAAATGGAACCTCACCTCTGATGTTGCGTTTTGGATTGCAAACGCAATTGCTTCAAACGCAGTGTGACCGTCGACGAACCACTGAGCCTGGCTTCCATCTGATGTCAATCCTCTAGGCGGAGCAAACGAACCAAACCGATGTGGACTGTACAAACCAGCCTCGTCCACGGCCTTAACCCACTCTTTGACTTTCCTGGAGCTGGTCGTTCTCAGCCTCACGGTTCGGTCTCCACTTGTAACCTTAAATCCAAAACGCAATGGATTGCGTTCCTTCACTTGTTCAGCCAAATGCGGTTGCTCAGAAGACTCTTTCGTATCCTGGAACCCTAATGAGTCAAACACCATTATATCCAGAAGCTTTCCGCTGATAGGATCTTCTAGTAGCGCCAAGAATCCTGGTTTCAGAACCGCCCAAACCTGAAAACATCAAATAAGAAAATCATTCATCCGAGCAAGAAACTTTACACAGACCTGAGTTTAGTATCACCAAACCTTTGTCCAGTTAGTTCCGAAGCAGCCAAGACAATGCGAAGGAAAACAGCAACGGCGGCCATCAGAGCCAGGGACATCCCTCAGGTGCTTAACTGTGACATAGCCTTCTTTCATCTTCGAACCGTACTCTCTAGCAAACGAGAGTCTAGAAACTTCCAGGAACTTGCAGACCTGTAGATACGTTTTTGAGTGTGACGCAAGTAACATGGAAATCACAACTAGGAAAGTAAGTCAACGCCAAACTCGAACCTCCTTAGAGTTGACGATATCCAAGTTCCCTAGAAAGAGATTCAAGTAGCCTTGCATTGCGGTTCTCCCACGGTCTACAACCGTCTCTGACCGGCCTATTGTTGGACGGATAATTGACAACACTGCACGCGAAGGAATGTTCCTGCATAACATATAGAAATCAGATGTTTCAGAAATTTACATGGTCGAATACAAAAAACCAAAAGGTCTATACTTCTTAAAAGAACCTGTTCTTGACACTATCTTCAGTGTAATGCAGAGGAAGAGCACCATCGTCGGGTTCTTCATCATCTTGCACAACTGATCCTTGCATATCAAAGATCCCCAAGCTGTGCATCCACTCTCTAACCTGTCTCAAAACCGTAGTTTTCGAGTTGAAGAATTAGTTTTTTAAATTGTGTGTGTGTGTGTTAGCAAATCAGCAGACCAGGAAAGTTCTGACCTGTTCATGCTTCTCGTGGAGTTCTTCAATGATCAAACGTTTCTTCAAAGCAAAATGTAGGTATAGGACTTGAGAAGCTTTCTTTTGTAATGTCCACTTGAACTAAGCATACAACAAAAACAGAGGATAATTTCAATGTCTTTGTTTGTTACTAATTAATACACATGAAGGATAAAACCATGAAATTGCATAGTTTCCATTAATCAGCCATTTTTGTTTTCAAAATTAAATCACTTCAATGAGATTTCTTCGTCATGAGTATCAAAATTTGTAGACGTAAAAACAGATTAAAAAAAAAAGGGAAAATTAAAGAGAGACTATGGTCAATTGGCCAGAAAAGCAAACCCGGATAACATTCTAACAGACGAAATTGAATCTCTCCTAAATTACAAGTCGACATTGTATGATATGTACACAAACCTGTTTATACTGAAGCTCCAAGGTGTAAGAAAGAAGCAAGGGGCTAAAATCGGTGGTGTCGGGTCGCGAGACGGAGACGATCGCAGCCTTCGGGAGCTCGTCAAATATCTTACTTCCGCCGCCGAGAAAATTCGTCGTCGCCGCATCACCTCCGGAGGTTCTGATTCTTCTGATGACGCTGTCGGATTTAACGCCGTTCGGGACGAGCAGTTTCTCCGTCGTCATCGATAAATTCTAAATTCTTCTCACCGTCGTCAAATCTTGCCGTGTTTTAGCACGATGGCATGTCCGAAGATACCGAGATTCCAATGATCAATGATTTGGTTTATATGCTTATATATAATATATATATATACAATACACGCATCTGGTTAACTAAAGGTTTTAAATCTGTCTGGCAAATAGTAGATTCAACGGGAAGAGGAGAGTAGTGGTTCCGTCACGTTAGGTTTTACGGATGTATCCGGTTGCGTCGTGAGATGATGACACGTACATTATTTGCCACGTGTACGTATGCGATAGAAGGTTTATGCTAATTCCGTCTACCCTCCGTGTATTTGCAACTTGGTTACATCGTTTCCAAGTTGTACATGAGCTCAGACAAAGTAGCGTAGTGACGATTTTACCCTTACACTCTGCCTTGCTTAAAATAATTATCGGAGTCTTGGTATAAGTTTACAACAAAATTAATCCACATGAAAAGAGTGAAACTATTCTTTTTACTTTTTTTTGTTAAATATTACTGAAAAATGAAAAGAGTAACACCAAAAAAACTGAAAAGAATTAAATTCTTCTAGGTTCTAACAATAAATATCTGAAAACAAAAATAAATTCATCCGTATAAAAATATCTTTACCTTCAATGGCTGTCATGCGGACGACGCAATCAGTGTTGATCTCCTCCGGTTATGTTATTGTTAGATTTGGTATGAATGGGCAATTTTGTCTTTGCCTATAGGATAGTTCAAAGTATATGCCATGCAAGCATCAAACGACGAGAATATCCCAATTTTTTGTGTGCTTTACCAGATCAGAATATTCCAAAAAAACACTTATTATATTCATATAACATGTGGTGAGACCAAAATGATTAGTGCCTCCGCTTTTGATCATCTGACTAAATCCTGACAAATAGATAAGAAATTTCCGTTGTCTGACTATTTATTAATCCTTCCTATAAAGTACAAACCCTTATTATAGCGTTATACGCATCAACATAGTCATTAAAACTCATCCATCTCTTTACACAACGTATATACTATCCTGAAAATTATTGTTCACCTAAGGCAAACAAAATTGATTTAATGTTCATAGTCTCATAGATATGTGATTATCAAACGATGGACCAATGTAACACTTTAACATAGATAGATAGAAACTTGGAATCCATCACTTTCATAGATATGTGATTTCGCTTTCATTATCCAAGTAATGATAATTGGTAAGAAAAAATCAACAAATGTACCATTGGCCATTGCAATCACTAGTTTATGTGAATGATACAGTATTCCAAAATGGCAGTGTTTTCTGTTTATTTACATTCTTCTTCAAGTTCTATAAATAAAGCTCGGAAATTAGAAACGAAGGTCCAACTACTAAATGGGCTAAAATTTCACAAATTGGGCCTTGAAGAATATAAATGTACGGCTCCAAGAAACCAAAAACCTTCAAACAAAACCGGAGCTCCAGTTTCTACAAAGGCAGTGTACTTTAGCAAGTGAAGCCATATAATCACCAGACCTGAAAATTACTTGGGATGAAAAAGCATAAAAAGAAAAACTAAACCTTCGAAACTATTCATTTTGATTGCTCTAAGTTTGCTATAGGGATCCAAACCTTTGCCCATATGGAGATCCACAAGCCGCGGTTATATGAAACTTTGCGTTTTCTGATTTCCCCTACAACGAGAATCAGACAAGAAACTCAAAATGATTGCTTGTGAAGTGTGAACTAGGCGGTTTGTTCTTGAGAAATTCAAGACCGCAACCATACCTCAGCTTCATAGTAGAGCCCTGCATACAGCGAAGCGTAGAAGTAATCACTTGCTTGACCGCTCGAGAAGTCGTTAACTAACTGTTTGTCACAATCACCAATATTAAGATATCTTGTTGGAAAAAAAAATCATGAACATAAATTATCAAGAAACATGTCTCCAAAAACCTTTTCAGGATCACCACCGTTCTTGAATAGGTTATAAGCTTCCCGCATCACAGGCCGAGAATCTCTACCAACCTACACAGAATGGCTTTAAAAAATTCTCACATCTTAACTTTGTTAATAAACTTTATGATAAGGGGAAAACAAAAACACAAACCTCAAGAAACTGCTCTCGTGCAGCATCAACACCGTGGAGTCGAGCCTCGCAGAGAAAGCACCAAATCGACTCCTCTGTGTCATTTGGGTTCTGAGCAACATCTAGCCAGAACTGCTCTGCACCTTCTTCAAACCTGTTCAGAAGATTTCATCGCTTCAATACGATTAACAGAGACCAAAATCCACAACAGAAAGGAGGCAAAATTTCTACACTTTTACAATCAACTAAAATCCGTGAGAAGAGACTATGAGGAGGAGCGAGTACCTATCCAGATAGTAAAGAGAAAGCCCGCGTTGCCAAAGATCTATCATCAAAGCAAATGTTAGTACTTCATGGAACCCTAATGTCTGAGGATTTGAATCAAATTTCCAAACTTCCCAGAGAAATGAAGTTGTAAGATGAAAGACAGAGCACATAACACTTACATGCCTTTTGCCGAGGATCCAACACAATAGCTCTGTCGAACTCTGTCACCGATCCAGAAACATCACCCTTTCCCAAACATTTCAAATATCAAATTCCTATTCAAAAATTGGTTTCTTTTGTCAGAACAAATTTTGTTTGTCGGATTCTTTTTCCCCAGTTTTACCTTTTTGAAAAGCTGCATTCCGTTTCGAACCGCTGCGATGGCCTCACGGAGGTTCGAGTCGCCGCCTCCTGTTATGGCATCCCAAATCGAGGAAACGGAGGGAAGGAAGAGTCTGCGAGAGAGTGCGTGAGGCGGTTGGCGAGAAAATTGGGGGTTTATGCTTCTAAAAGGCGATATCATCTTGAAACGCCGTGGAATTCTCGGAGATGGATACATGGTGGGATTCACGATCTGGGTTACTGCCATTGTAGATGGAAGCTGAAGAATTTCTCCGAATCACCGCGACGGTTAGTGGATTCTGGATTGCACAATTTACCAGTATTTCGATAAGATGATGATGACAAATGGGAGGGAAGAGATGCAGAGGCACAAAACCGGAAAATCCCGGTTTATTTATTCGCTTTGATGAACCAGACGGTTGATACAATACCGTAGTAGTGCGTTTTCGTTCGTCTACAAGTCACTTTAGTAACCGGTTTATCTATTCACCATACGCTGTACCGGTTATTTTCCGCCATTCAATCGGTTATATTAAGATTGCCATCGGTTCTTAAACTTATGTACCGGTCAACGGCAGTAGGAGCGTGTGCAAAAGTCTCCTTTGTCGCTCGCTAGATGCAGAATCTAAAGTTAATAGAGCAAAACAAAGAGCTTTGGCAAAGTGAAGAAAGAATAACTTTGGCTTGAGAAAAGAGTTATAAAAGAAGGTAAAAGAACATTTCTTCACCAACAATCAATACCTAATCCTCCCAAGATTTGTTTCTATAAATATGGCTTCATTCTTTCCTCTCTTCTTTTCTTTTGCTAACCTAAACACAAAACCCAAAACCGGCTATCACAAAATGGGCATCACCGGGTTTATCACCTCTCTTCTCTTACTTATGATGCTTATGTTCGTTAACGCATCCGAAACCACAACAACCTTTAAGCCATACAAAGAAGAAAACTTTCGGTCTCTTGTCGCGAAAGCATGCCAATTTATCGACGCTCACGAGTCGTGCGTCTCTAACATCCGGACGCACATAGAGAAATCGGGTCACGGTTTAAACCCGCATTCGGTTTTAAGCGCTGCGGTAAAGGAAGCACACGACAAAGCCAAGTTAGCAATGGAACGAATCCCAACCGTCACGACGTTATCTTTCCGTTCCCGTGAACAGATTGCAGTAGAGGATTGTAAAGAGCTTGTAGGCTTCTCCGTGACGGAGCTAGCGTGGTCGATGTTGGAGATGAACAAACTCCATGGAGGAGAAGGAATAGACGGTGGCTCTCACGACGCTGCTGCAGCAGGAGGGAACCTTAAGACATGGCTAAGCGCGGCTATGAGTAACCAAGACACGTGTCTAGAAGGGTTTGAAGGAACAGAAAGAAAGTACGAGGAATTGATCAAAGGTAGCTTAAGACAAGTCACTCAGCTCGTGAGCAATGTCCTAGACATGTATACGCAGCTCAATGCCTTGCCCTTCAAGGCATCTAGGAACGAGAGCTCCATAACGAGTCCTGAGTGGCTCACGGAGCCCGATGAGAGCCTCATGATGCGTCTCAACCCCAGCACGATGCACCCTGACGCGGTTGTGGCGTTAGATGGAAAAGGGAAGTATCGGACGATTAACGAGGCCATCAACGAGGCTCCAGATCATAGCACAAAGAGATATGTTATATACGTGAAGAAAGGTTTGTATAGAGAGAATATTGACATGAAGAAGAAGAAAACCAATATTATGCTTATGGGTGATGGTATTGGACAAACGATTATTACCGGTGACCGGAATTTCTTGCAGGGTCTTACCACTTTCCGAACTGCAACCGTTGGTTAGTATTAATGCAAGTTAATTAAATCATTAACTAATTAAGTAATTGAGTGATTAACCTTTTTGTACTTTTCTCACTTTTTGGTTTTTGTCAAATTTTGTTTATTAGTGTGTCTGAAAATGAGAAAGCATATATGCTTTCTGCAATCCGCAGGCTTTCAAGATTTGTAGTGTTATTTCTTATAATTTATCCCAATCTTGTGCTAGAATTATCTACTTTCTATTAATTAATTGTAGTATCAGTTACTAATTGATTGATTAATCTTTTTGTTACCTTTTGTTCTTTTCTCTCTTTTCGGTTTTGGTCAAATTTTGTTTATTAGTGTTTCAGAAAACCAGAAGAAAACATATATTCTCTTGCTTTCTGCAATCTGAAAACTTTTTAAGCTTTTTACAGTCTTTTCTTATAAGCCATCCCTTTCTTGTGTTATAAGTAACTACTTATTCTACATACTTTTGTTTTCTATATCTACTAATTAGATTAACCCTTAATTTGGGTTTGATCAGCTGTCTCCGGAAGAGGATTCATAGCAAGGGACATAACTTTCAGAAACACGGCCGGGCCGCATAACCGTCAAGCTGTCGCACTGAGGGTCGATTCCGACCAATCCGCTTTCTTCCGATGTAGCATGGAAGGTTACCAAGACACTCTCTACGCCCATTCCCTTCGCCAGTTCTATAGAGAATGTGAAATTCACGGTACGATCGATTTTATATTCGGAAACGGCGCCGCGGTTTTACAGAATTGTAAAATCTACACCCAAGTTCCGTTACCGCTCCAGAAGGTAACAATAACCGCGCAAGGGAGAAAAAGCCCTAACCAGAACACAGGGTTTGTAATCATGAATAGTTACGTGCTAGCAACGCAACCTACTTATCTTGGCCGGCCATGGAAACTCTACTCGAGAACGGTTTACATGAATACTTACATGAGCCAGCTGGTCCAGCCAAGAGGATGGCTTGAGTGGTTTGGTAACTTTGCTTTGGACACATTGTGGTATGGCGAATACAATAATATTGGGCCGGGTTGGCGGTCATCGGGTCGGGTTAAATGGCCTGGTTATCATATCATGGACAAACGGACTGCAATGTCCTTCACCGTTGGATCGTTCATCGACGGTCGGAGATGGCTTCCGGCAACAGGTGTCACGTTCACCGCTGGTCTAGCTAATTAATTTAAATAATTAAATTTTACTGATAGATTTATGCATTATGATTCGGGCAGATTAAAACCATGAATAAGGAGGATCCCTATATTGTTTGTGTTATGTCAATGTGTTATTTTCAGCCTTAATCTGATTAAACATTCATGTACAACAATTTTTAGTTTCATTCGTATCTCATTTAGACTAAAAACTGAATTAATATATCTCTGATTATATAAAGTTGGATATGTGCGACGTGATTGCAACACTTAGATTTTTATAACTCATAGGATCGCAACATGTGTTATTTTTAATTTTACGCTTATTAAGATCTTCATATGTGTGTACATGAAAAAAAAAAAAAACTAATAAAAAATTTGTTAAAAAGGGGGGGAAACATATATTTTCCATATTCTACTGGAAAAATGTTTCATGTTCTAACGAAAATTTATTCCATATTCTAAACAGAAAAAGGAAAAAAGTGAAAAAACTAATTAAAAAGGTAGTAAAGAAGGAGGACCATATTCTAACGGAAAAAAATTTCATATTATAACGGAAAAAAAAATGTATTTTTGCATGCCTCATATTCTAAGAGAAAAAGTTCCATATTATAACGGAAAAAAGAAAAAAAACTATTTGCAATATTATGTATCTTACAAAACATTATATAATATGCTATAACCTTCAAAATTTTCAAAATTTAATTATGTGCTTCCATCTTTTTTTCCTCTCACTCTAATTTAGAAAAAAAAAAACATATATTCAATAGTTCAAAAAACAAGAGAGATTTAGGAAAAAATATTTTTTCTCCAGATCGTGTCACGCGTCATCGTTTGTTAAAATTGTGACAAATAAAATATTTCAATATTGTAATTTACAAATTTACAAAAATAAAGAAAATTAATTTTTAAGAGAAAATATGTTTTTTTTTTAAAAGGTAATTTAACCATAAAAACTATTGTTAACAAAAGGAAAAGAATAAAAAAGAAACAAAGATAAAAAGAGGTAAAATTATAAAATAGAAAACTAACAAAATTATATCAAATAGTAAAAAATAAAATTTTCAATCGGGTTTTAAAATATGAATTTTTAATCCTAATTTTCTAATTTGTTAATTAGATAAAAAATTATTTCAATAGTCGATATTTTTTACAGATCATAAAATTTTAAATTTTCAATCCCGCATGTATGTGAACCTAATCTTGTTCTATATAATAAGGAACTGATGTAGACTTCATAACTGGAAATGCGGCAACGGTTCTTCAGAATTGCAATATCGTTCCGAGGTTACCATGATAGATCACAAACACTTTTCGCAGGAAAAATACACTTAATTAGTCAATAAATTAAAATACAGACCATAAACAATGAACAACAACGGAAGTCATTGAATTTCTAGACGACGAAGTTCTGAAGTTACTTCGATCGTTTCTGTTTATTTTCATACTCTGATCTTTTGTTGTTTTATTTTGGGACTTTTGGAACTTTGGTCCTTCCTGTTTTGAGTTTCTGGAGACTTGTGAACGCTTTACTTGTTTTGCTCCTTGTGAGCTTTCAATATCAATACATATTCAGTGGAAAAAAAAAAAAAAAACATAGCCTTGGATATTGGCTGATTTACTATTAATAACTTAAATTATAACACAGCCAGTATATCATAAAACGATTGGACTTCATATTAGATGTCCTTTCCAGTTTCCATGCTCTCATCCACTATTCATGTTTCCAAGTCCTGACAAAAAGAGAAAACAATTCAGCAATATGACCCTAATTAATTTATCAAGTAGTGGATCCGCCACTGTAGCTATATAAGATGGATTGGCGAACGGTGCGTGCAGAAAACAAAGCGGTTTTTGTCAAAAACGCTTTTTAAACAAAGCGGTTTTATCTTCTAAAACCGTAATTTCTCTACATAGTAATTATAATGGGAAAAACTCCATATTCACTACTGTAACCAGCTAACAAAATCTGTGGATGCATCATGCATGTTAATTAGTAGTTATAAAACACGATTAAGACACTAATATAATCCGGTAGAGAAAACAAACAAACAAAAAATGAGTATTCGAATCCCTAAAATAAGATTTATCATTTCTCTATTTAGAAACACAGAAGAAACAGAGAAATAGAAGAAACTACCACAAACCTATTTTTTGTCTTATCAATGGTTTCTCACTAGCCGAGTTTATCGCCAAGCCTCAGAAAACAGAGAGCAAACAAGAATAACGAAATCGTAATTTGTCCCTTTCCGTTATAAATAATCCATCTCGACAATTATGAAAAATTACACACTCCCAAGGAGGCTACGTAACCTTCGAAGGAGGAGTCCATAAAACTCACAATTCTCGTTTCATAGCAAGAACAACGAACAGCTCTAATCTTTTTTAAAACAATATTTCTTCAGAGCTGTTCGAGTTCAGAAACAATTTGATAAATAGTAGAAAATAAGTTGCACGGAAAAACACACAGAATAATATGTCGTACGGATACGACGATGATTCGAAAAGGAAGAGGAGGTATGTTGTTATCTCAATCTCCTCTGTTCTTCTGATCTCGATGGTTGTCGCCGTTACCGTCGGCGTCACCCTCAACAAGAACGAAGCTAAAGGTGACTCCGAAGAGGGACAGATAACGGCTTCCGTCAAGGCCGTCAAGGACGTTTGTGCACCGACGGATTACAAGAAGACATGCGAAGACAGTCTGATCAAGAACGGCAAGAACGCAACCGACCCGATGGAGTTGGTCAAGACAGCGTTTAGCGTTACCATGAAGAAGATCACGGACGCGGCAAAGAAGTCGCAGACGATGATGGAGCTTCAGAAGGATCCAAGAACGAGGATGGCGCTTGATCAATGCAAAGAGCTGATGGATTATGCGTTAGGCGAGCTTAGCAACTCTTTTGAGGAGCTTGGCAAGTTTGAGTTCCACAAGCTCGACGAGGGTTTGATCAATCTTAGGATTTGGCTCAGCGCGGCGATTAGCCACGAGGAGACTTGTCTTGAAGGGTTCCAAGGGACGCAGGGGAATGCGGGAGAGACGATGAAGAAAGCCTTGAAGACCGCTATGGAGTTGACTCGCAACGGGCTTGCCATCATCACCGAAATGTCGAACTACGTGGGCCAAATGCAGATTCCTGGGCTGAACAGCCGAAGGCTTCTGGCGGAAGATATCCCCTCGTGGGTGGACCAGAGAGGGCGTAGGCTCTTGCAGGCCGCTGAAGTGTATTCCGACGCGAAAGCTGACATCGTTGTGGCTCAGGACGGTAGTGGTCAGTACACGACGATCAACGAGGCGTTGATAAACGTTCCCAAGAAGAAGAACACGACTTTCGTGGTTTACATTAAGGCTGGAATCTACCAGGAGTACGTCCAGGTGAACAAGAGCATGACTCATCTCGTGTTCATCGGTGATGGTCCCGAAAAAACCATCATTACCGGCGACAAGAGTTTCAAGGACGGTATCACTACCTACCGTACCTGCACCGTTGGTACGATATATTTTAATGATTTTTTAAACTCGTTAGGTTAGCAAGTTTTAGAAGTCATCATATATGTTCATGAACGTACGTAATGGTTATTGCATTTGCATGCAGCGATCGCTGGAAACCAATTCATTGCCAAGAACATCGGGTTCGCTAACACCGCTGGGGCAATCAAGCACCAAGCAGTTGCGATTAGGGTTCAGGCAGATGAGGCGATGTTCTTCAACTGTAGATTCGATGGTTACCAAGACACGCTCTACACTCATTCCCACCGTCAGTTTTACCGTGATTGTACCATCTCAGGCACCATTGATTTCATATTCGGAGACGCGGCTGCTGTATTCCAGAACTGCACTTTGTTGGTGAGGAAGCCACTCCCAAACCAGGCATGTCCGATTACAGCCCACGGTCGTAAAGACCCTAGGGAAATAACCGGATATGTGTTCCAAGGTTGCACAATTGCTGGAGAACCGGATTACTTGGCAGTCAAGGCAACTAGCAAAGCCTATCTCGGAAGGCCATGGAAGGAGTACTCAAGGACTATTATTATGAACACTTTCATTCCGGACTTTGTGCAGCCACAAGGATGGCAACCGTGGCTCGGAAACTTCGGTCTCGACACGTTGTTCTACTCCGAAGTCCAGAACACAGGACCAGGAGCAGGCCTTGCAAACCGGGTTACTTGGCCAGGAATCAAGAAACTGACCGACGAAGAAATCCTCAATTTCACACCGGATATGTTCATCCAGGGTAACCTTTGGGTTCCAGGCAAAGGTGTTCCGTACACTTCTGGCCCTATGGCTGGCAGCACAGGCGCCGCAACCACCACTCCGAGCGGCGCAGCTGCTCCAGGTTTCTCCACCTACACAGACACAAGTGGCGCTGGCTCGGCTTCTCCAGCGGCTTCTCCAGCAGCTTCTCCAGCAGCCTCTCCAGTATCTTCTCCAGTAGCCTCACCAGTAGCCTCTCCAGCAGCCTCTCCAGCAGCTTCTCCTGAAGGTTCTGTTAAGATGGCTTCAGTAGCTTCCCCGGAAGGTTCTGTTAAGATGGGTTCAACGGAAGAGACCCCCGTTATCATGATTTCAAAGTCTACCTAAAAGATCGACTAAGATGTTATATAATGCATGTGTTTTTTCGTACTCTTATTCAAGATTATCTGAAGAAAAAGAAAAGTTTGCACAATCTTGAGGAATTCAGGACTATTGATCTACCAAATTGTTGAGATTCATGTTTAGCTTTGTAAACTCACGTTTAATGTCACAGTACATTAATAATGTTGTTTATAAACCAATTATAATTCTCATTATGTAGAAATTAGTTCACTAGTAGTATATATGCGCGAGCTGTTTCAAAGAATTTGTTTTTCATCCACTTTTCCTTTACAAAGATTCTGCAAATTTAACATGTATATTTTTCATCAACATTATAGTACTGCACATTAAATCACCGTGATTCTCCGTTTCATGAATGGTTTTCAGATGGTTTAATTAGTCCACATTGATACCGATATATATATTGTTAAAATTGAGAAATAAAATTTTGAAACTGTCAATTAATTTCTCTGTCATACGATTGTATTTTCGTAATAAAGATGCCATTCAATGTTTGACCAAAAATAAATGTCATTCAACAGTAAATTCTTTAACCAATTCACACTTCTCCATACGTATTTATGAGTCGAGGAAAGGTATGAAAAGAGAGAGATCGAAAAGTTACAATACACATTATGAATAGAAAATACCAAGCCAAACCCCCTAGAAAAGATAAATTTGTTTCACCAAATTTTGAGTTTTCTTTTCTTTCCCTCATAGATCATATACTGAAGTAGAAGTAGTTAAAACTAACCTCATTGTTCTGAAGAAAGATAAATTTTAGTTAAAATTTATTGTTCTGAAGAAAGATAAATTTTGTCCGGAAACAGAAGTAGTTAAAACTAACCTCATTTACTTCTGCATCCACTTCATCTCCAACATCTTACCTTTTAAGTTTTAATTTAACCTAAAGTCAACCTTTTTTTTGGTCAAACGATAAAGTCAACTAAGTGAGGTTTTCAATCCAAGATAGTTAAACGTAGTAATAATATAGTTTGGGGTTTTTTTTGCACAAAACCCTAATATTTTCTATTGTGTAGCAAGATTCTCGGTGTTATATAGATCATTAGGTACGCTATAGAAGACTGCGATTAACCTAAGAATCTCAAAAGTTGGTTTCGTTTATGGTTTCTTTAGTTTTTAGGTACAAAC
>OVBJ01002251.1:0-19376 GCA_900406535.1 Noccaea bulbosa
CCAAAAAAAAAATAATATATATATATATATATATATATATATTTATATATTTATTTTTCTTTATTTAGGTGTCGAACTGGTTTATAAACGCGAGAGTTAGGCTATGGAAACCGATGGTGGAAGAGATGTACATGGAAGAGATGAAGGAGCAGGGGAAGAACATGGGATCCATGGAGAAGATGACACCAAATTTGGATCAAAACAATGAAGATTCTGCTTCTAAATCAACGAGTAACCAAGAGAAGAGCCCCATGGGAGGCGGCGCCGACACTTACCATCTGAATCCTAATCACAATGGTGACCTAGAAGGCGTCACGGGAATGCAAGGAAGCCCCAAGAGGCTAAGAAGAAGCGACGAGACAATGATGCAGCCTATAAATGCGGATTTCAGCTCGAACGAGAAGCTCACGGTGAAGATTTTAGAAGAACGGCAAGGGATAAGATCAGATGGTGGATACCCCTTCATGGGGAGTTTTGGACAATACCAAATGGATGAGATGTCAAGATTTGATGTAGCTGTCTCAGACCAGGAGCTTTTAGCGCAAAGGTACTCAGGAAACAGCAATGGCGTGTCTCTTACGTTAGGTTTACCTCACTGTGATAGCTTGTCTTCCACGCATCATCAGAGTTTCATGCAGACCCACCATGGGATTCCGATAGGGAGAAGAGTGAAAATAGGAGAAACAGAGGAATATGGATCCGCCTCCATCAATGGTGGCGGCTCGGCCGCAACAGCGCATGCATCAGCAGCAGCAGCCGCAGCATACAATGGGATGAACCTACAGAACCAGAAGAGATATGTGGCTCAGTTATTGCCTGACTTCGTTGCTTAATTAAAACCAGAAGCAACCGAAAAAGGTTATGTTACGTTTTTAGTATTTAAATTAGTATATAGTTTTTCTTATACCATTGAACCAAAACAAAGAACAAAATTTAATTTTAGTCTTTGGTTATATATGACGGTTGTATATCGATTTTTGTAATTTCTTTTTTCATTTTTATTGGGGGATGGATAGGATTATATATGTATATGAATTAGTTACGTGTAATAGCTTGCTTTTGGGTGTATACCAAAATATATTTTTTACTTTTATTTCATTGTAATAATAAAACAGTGAACTGCATGAGTTATCCAATAAGCTACGATGATTACAGATTAGAATCTAATATGTGGATGGATTCAGAATATGGATGCAAAAGCTAAGCGGCTGGTAACTCAGTAGATAGATCTTATGATTTGTTTTAACAAGTGACCATGTGTGTTGGAGGCATATTGAAATAGAATTATAAACATTCACTAAGCTATCAATTTCATATGCCTAAACTTTAAGTGGGTCACATGAAAATAATTAACTATACCAATACCAATATGTTCAAATTCAAAGAACAGGCAAAGACATCATTTTCATTTTTCCTAATTTCAACATATAAAACAATATCCAAAAAACTCCGAAAAATAAGATTTCTACGAACTGATGATATTTTGATCGCACAGAGTATTAAAAAAACTATCAACCTTCTTATACATTTTCCTTTTTAGAATATATAAATTGTGGATATGTTCAAATAATTTCTAAAATATATCAAATTATATATATTTCCCTCTTCCAGCTCACTTACAGAACCATACTTTTAAACCAGAACAACATGTTCATGCCGTGCTTCAAAGTTAGAATCTTGTGTGTGCAAACTTTTTCTTTCCAGAAACTTGCTTCCACCACGATCATGACAACTTCCAAGATTGATTCCGATTCTAATACGAGAATCATATCTAAAATGAAACTCTTAGAAATTTTCATGCATTGAAGTCATACGAAAGTGGAATAGCTGGAGATAGATAAACTCACATTAGGAGAATCTTTAATATGGAAATTGAAGATATAAAATAAATCCTAGCCCACCTAGGGCCTAAAGACCATCCTATAGGCTACAGATATATTTGACTGAATCTATTAGAAATAATGAAACTAACGTGATGCACATGAAATGGATTGTGACTATTAATGAGTTATGAGCCCAATTCATCATGTCCGATTCATACAAAATTAAATTACAAATACATTGTATATCTCAACCGACCCATTAAGAGAAAAAAAAAAAAAAAAAAAAACAAAATAATGTTNATTGAGTCAGCACAACCATTATACTACTTTCGAGTTTCCCTCCAACATCACTACTTTCGAGTTTCCCTCCAACCAGTATCTCACCAAAGCCTTTTCCATTACAAACAAGCTCTAACCGGATTTGTTTGGTTTTTCATACCTGAACCAGATTAATCATGGTGCTGATTTACAGATACACGAATTAATATCCCCACGATTTTACATCCTATAATCAAAGAAGGAATAAACATTACTTATAAATATAATTTTACTATCTGCATATTACCCATTGATGTAGATCTCATACATTATATATATATTATACATATATATACACGTACGTCATGAAATACTTGGTGACGTTTCCTGGAACTCTCGAAACACTTTTGTAACGAAAAAAATGAAATTATTAATCTATTAAAATTTGCTAGCTAGAAGATCTTCAGATACATTGTACCTAGCAATTGCAATTGTTAGTCGTAAAGTAAGATTATATTATTTAAAATTGCTAGAAGAATGTGATCAAATAAATTACTGAACTAGTTTGCATAAATATATATAGAATATTATATTTTTGCTATTCTAAGAAAGTTTCATACACGCATGCACATTCATGCATTATGCATGTATATATCTATAATGGTAAGCGGTAACTAATTATATTTTAAACCGTGTTATTTTTGCGTGGGTGGGTGGCATAAGTTACTGATTTGAATCCAGCCCTAATATGATACGTTTTGGGCCACCTGTAGGTATTTTGACTGATCTTCTACTTATCTACTCATATTTCCCTTATAGAATCAAATCCTAATACGTATCATATTATGATCCTCACTAAAAAAAAGGAGCGATTTGCTGCTAATAGATATTTGGTTTATTGGCTAAAACACTTTATATGGCAATCTGTAGCAGGCTGTATAGCTGTAAAAGATCGTCTTGTTGAACGTCATTGTGGAACATAACGATCTTGTCCAAGGTGCAGAGACGAGCCTGAAACTATAAACCATTGTCTCTTCGAATGTCTGACAACTTTACAAGTCTGGAGGCTGTTTGATATTCTGGAAATTTCGGGGATATTCCCTTGTCACTCTCTTTACAATAATATTGATCACCTGTTATGGCGAGCCAAAGAACTTGGAACACAAGAGGAGACCCTAGTAAACTTCCCGTGGATCATCTAGTTTATATGGAAGGCGAGAAACGAAAAAGTTTTTAATGGAGATGATATCCATCCTCAAGACACTTTACAATCCGCCAGCTCAGAAGCCAAAGCGTGGACAATGGCACAAATTATGGAACAAGCTAGCGACGAAGAACCAGAACCGGAGCCACAAAACACAAGCTTAAGAGACAAAAATGAAATCATCCTCCCACGTTGCCAAGTCGACGCCTCATAGGGAGTCGATAGCGATTTTAGTGGAGGAGGTTTTGTTATTGACAAAACAGATGGAGGCATGCATTTTGGAGCCATCTCCACCTTTCACACCCAGTCTCCGTTACACGCGGAACTAGTGGCCCTTATTTAGGCAACGAAAACAGCTTTAGCGCTGGGGGATTCATTCGCTACGCTTTGAATCTGATTGTCTGCAACTTGTGAAGATCGTTGATGAGCTTGAAGTCTGGCCTTCCCTTGCCATGTAGTTAGAGGAATTTTACTTCACATGTTCTTTATTCAATCATTTTTCTCTTATCTTTATCCAAAGTTTATTTGTTGAACTTCCGAACTGATTGTCTCTCGAAAGGAGCAAGAGCACGAGGAATATTTTTCTCCTGTGTAGACACCACGTTTCCAAATTGGTTGGCTAACACCAGCCTATTTGATCCATTTTAATGAATACATAGGGCTTGTTGACAAAAAAAAAAAAAAAGATATTCGGTTTATTGGATGATATATCTCTGCAAATATATCATTGAAATTTTGTTTTGAGGGTTGGAACGGAGGTTTTGAATTAGAGTTTAGTAATTATTTTGTAATTGTCAAATATAAATATAATAGAATGAGATATAGTATTATTGAATTGTCTTTGATATAACCCATATATAAGGTTTAACATTGATATTATTGATAACACCAAAAAATATAAATCTTGTTAAATTTATTATTCTTCTTAATTGGATTGGGCTTCACTTCCCAAGTTACTATAATAGTAATCATACCGCTTTTCTAAAGCATGTGCAAATTCCTGTCAGAAACTCAGTCATACTCATACAACATGATTTAACATGATCGATGCCCCATATGATCGTTTCACATAAAAATCAAATATTGTCCATTTTGTTAGACTTTGACTTCTAGATAGACAGCCATTTCCAATTAAATCATGATCCACGTCACGAAATTGTCAAAGTAAGTAAGTATGAAATATCACGAAAAACGGTATAATGAAATGTCAATATTCAAAATATTGTACAAGAAAAAAGTTGAAAATAACTATATACATTATATTATAACTTTGTATGGGTCCAACGGGCCGTTGATGGTACTTACTTAGGTTTTGTCGGTAACAAAAGAAGAAACAATCAAAGGAAAACAACACCTTTTAATTAGAAGTAAAGGTTACCCATAGGCCATAACTTATAACTGCAATCGTGGAAAATGTAAACGTTAAATACGATCGTGAAAATTAAATTTGGGTCACATTGATAAACAGATGCGATCTTTCAAAGCATTTTAAATAGTGTTACAACAGCTATAAGTGAAAATTTACAATACAAAAATTATGACAAAAATACAAGACATTCCAAAAACTCCTACTTTTTTGTAAGAGGTTTAAATCCTCCAAAATCAAAAGATCAATCGGTGTTTTCATGAGCAACCAAAAACAATCCATGGGAATAGAAGAAACTCAGGCTACTCAGCACGCAGATTGCTGGTGGTTCCTACAAGCATCAGCAGGTTTTTTTTAACAAACTGCGGTTCTAGAAGGACTATATTACCACATTCATCATGCATCTAAACTAACCCGAAAAAAAAATCATTTAAAAAATGTTGCGCATTCATCAGTCTCACTTGGTATTCCACTACTGGTCGTCATCCTCTTGTAAAGAAAATATTCATGAGTGTTCGGTACAACTGTACAAGAGCCAAATCATCTTATAAAAGGTCATTTTGTACCTCAACATAAATAAATAAAAGTTTAAAAAGGATTAAAATAATTATCCCGAATAAGAAAGAAATCTCTATATGCTGTTGTTTAAAATGAAATATGTTACGGACTACTATATATCTTACAGGCTTACTATATCTGCGCCATATATAACCAACAATCTCCCGAAGCAAGTTCAGTCTAGGTATGTCCAAGTACAAGCTCATTGAAGGTAGTAAGTTAGTAACTATATATGCATGGTTACGATACAACAAAAATAAATCATAGGTCAAAAGGGATGGCATAATACGTGTATAAAGTGAGGGAGAGAACCAATCAATTACGGCATGTGAGTTTAAGAAAAAAAAAAAAAAAAAAAAAAAAAAAAAAAAAAAAGAGAGCAAAGTACACTCTTTCTTTTCACCACCGCCACGACCCAATATCTCTCTTTACTTTGAAAAGTCAAACCTCTTAATAATACGTCCCACGTGTTTTATAACTTTTTATTTTCGTACACCATCCAACTTATAAAAAGCAAAAAAAAAAAAAAAAAAAGAAAAATNCTCGTTCGTTCCATAAGGAAATAGATAATAAGCTTAAATAGTTAAATAGGTGGCAGATTTTTTTTCTTGTTTTGGCATATATAGGGGACACAGAAGAGTATAATATTTGTAATTTCCGTGTTTTGACTTTATAATATTTTTTTGTGAATTCCTGCCATTTCCTTTATATTTAAACCCCCAACCTCATCTCTCTCTTCTTCCTAACTTATTCAAACCAATATCACATCTTCCCAAGTCCAACTACTACACCTTGTAGGCAGGAAGAAATATATAGAAATATTCATTTTGTTTCCTCAGCCTCTTTGATCAATATATTTATCTTAGTTCTCGTCAAAACTCACAGCCTCTTCATTATTTTTCCGGAGGACTAAATGGATGAAGAGATCGAGATCCCTCCGTTTTTCCTTTGCCCCATCTCTCTAGAGATCATGAAAGATCCGGTGATAGTCTCTAGCGGAATAACTTATGACAGAGACAGCATCGAGAAATGGCTCTTTTCCGGCAAGAAGAACTCGTGTCCGGTCACCAAACAAGACATAACCGACGCAGATCTCACCCCGAACCACACTCTTCGCCGTCTCATACAATCTTGGTGCACCCTGAACGCATCCTACGGCGTAGAGAGGATCCCTACTCCGAGACCTCCGATCTGTAAATCTGATATCGAAAAGCTCATAAAAGATTCAGCCTCTTCGCATCAAAACCAGGTCAAGTGTCTCAAACGACTTCGTCAGATTGTATCGGAGAACGTGACCAACAAACGGTGTTTGGAAGCGGCGGGAGTACCGGAGTTCTTAGCCACCATCGTAAGCAACAACGACTCGGAAAATGGGTTTGACTCTTCGAGGAGTTTGACCGACGAAGCCCTTAGCTTACTCTACCATCTCGAGACCTCAGAGACAGTCCTCAAGAATCTCTTAAACAACAAGAAAGGTAACGATATCGTAAGCTCGTTGATGAAGATCATGCAGCGAGGGATGTACGAGTCCAGAGCCTATGCAACTTTGCTTCTCAAGAGCATTCTTGAAGTAGCAGACCCAATGCAGATTATGACGCTGAATCCAGCGCTTTTCACTGAGCTAGTCCAGATCTTGGACGACCAGATATCTCACAAGGCGACGAAAGCCGCGATGCATATATTGGTGAACATATGTCCGTGGGGAAGGAACAGACACAAGGCCGTGGAAGCTGGAACGATCTCTGTGATAATCGAGCTTCTCATGGACGAGAGCTTCTCATCAGAGAGGAGAGGTCTTGAGATGGCGATGGTGGTCCTTGATCTTTTGTGTCAGTGTGCGGAGGGACGAGCCGAGTTCTTGAAACACGGAGCAGCCATAGCCGTTGTGTGCAAGAAGATACTAAGGATTTCGCAGACGGCAAGCGATAGAGCGGTTAGGGTTTTGTTATCGGTGGGAAGGTTCTGCGCGACGCCGGCTTTGCTTCACGAGATGTTACAGTTAGGGGTTGTGGCGAAGCTGTGTCTTGTGCTTCAGGTTAACGGTGCGAGTAAGACTAAAGAGAAGGCAAAAGAGTTGCTTAAGTTGCACGCTAGGGTTTGGAAGGACTCACCATGTCTCACAAGAAACATGATTCTTGCATATCCCTCCTGATGAAAACCAAGAAAACAATACAAACGAGTACGATTCTCAATTGAGTGCAAACACTTTTATGAGAATCATTCTTCGTACAGTATTTTGTTGAAAAACACTAGTGGATTATTCCTATAATTAATTCCGTTTTTCTTTAGTTTTCTTCTCAATACTTTTGATGTTCATAATGTAGATAAAAAGGGAAATTGTTCATCAAATTATTTTTCTTAGAAAAAAAAAAAACTGCAAAGATATCAATGAAATCACATGTTACATGGCCATTCTCACTCATTCATTAATTTCATTAATTATTGTGAAAACGCTTTTATTCGTATGGTTCCTTCTTTGATTATGAGTGGACCATGCATGTCATTCTCATCATCATCTCTTTCTTTTTTTCCTAAACGACTAAATGCTTCATGTGTATAAGGTTTCGACTACAATCATTTTCTTATGAGTGGTGATAAGTAAGATGCATTTTGCATTTATCAGTTTTAAACGATTCAAATTTAGACCTCGTTTCTAATTGCAAGATTCTCTGTATGGTTTTGAACAATCAGGGCACATGGCGTTGGTACAAGAATACAAAGGAAACAAAAACAAAAACAAATCTTGTTTCCAGATCGCATCTGGTTGATCATATCACTCTTACAATTGAATTCATGCCTCAGAAAAAGACATATAAGATCAGTGTGTTATACTTTTGCATCGAATCTAATGACTAAAATTCTCATTGACCAAACGAAATAAGAGACGCCTATCATTCTTACAAATATATAGAACACTACAAATTAGCCACCCAAAATGAAATAGAAACAGAGAAGTTGACACCGAAAAATTGAGGAGCAGGCCAGTATTGAACCATACCACCAACCCATATCACATAAAATATAGCTAAAAACAAGTAAAAACATGCCGTTGTTTTTAGTTGGGTCGTATAGTGATCACCTTTCATTTTGACAATATAGAGAAGTAGTCATAAATTGCGAGCAGCTCACAAAATCTAGATGAGTTTAAAAAGTACAAAAGTGGGTCCAGACTGGACCACAAGTTGTAGCTGTAGTTGAACAGTACGTAGACAGATTCATAATTTATATGTAAACACGAAAGTCTTCGACTTGATAAATGAAACAGTTGTATTTGTGCTGTTTCTCTCGACAATCCTAAATACTTCCTACCTTACGTTCTTCTTGTTATTGTTGCTATTATATATTATTATTATTAAATAATAGTATTGGTGGGTTTTCTTAATTATTATTGGTTGGAATTACTTGACGTATTATATTTATAATCGAATGTGCGTTTAAAGTTGTATAGAAAGAATCTGATTTAAGTTAATCTTATACGTATGGTATTTTTAGAATAAAATAGAGTTTCCAAAAGTATAAATGGTCTAATAAGAAATTGAAAGATGGGTATGGTGGGCTCGAACTTGCCCCCTCTTGTCTATGGATTTAAATGCGCCATATAAGTATGTATGTATGGCCCTTTCCATGGGACTTGGAGTAGTAATTGCGACTACCAAATATATTGCTATGTTAACGTCTCTACTCCCGTGAACAATACTTTTCGTGTGTATACATTTTGGTGGATGAGGAGAATCCACATATTTAATTTGTTTATCCATTTTCTTATATATTTAATGTTTTTGAATTTTGATCCATATGTTCTTATACGGCAGGCATAATTTTGATCCATATATACACTCCAATATTTAGGCGCCCTTGTGTATTTCTTTGTGCATACATTTACCATAAATGTGTGGACCGGACGTGAAGGACCAAATCATTTTGACGCCGCAATTGAAGACTTGTTTCTATTGGATCGTTGTATCATATTATTAAACGTGAGAAAGAGAGGTTAAATGACACTGCAACGTCTTGACCCAAGAAAATACAAAAATGTCACTGCAACGTATGATTTAAACTTAAAAACTAAATGAATGAATTATGCATCCCAGTGTGATTTAAGATAATAATATACAAGTACGTAACAGACGACACGTAAACGCCCACTCTACGAACATGGTTTTAATCTTTGACCGCTCACTATTATTTTCTCCTATTTAAAATTATTTTTTAATTAAATTCAACCTATGATTTTTTGACAAATTGCCAAACTTTATCGCAAGTAAATTCTAAACCAACCAATAATTTACAGATAAGATTTAAAGCATGTCTGTATGTTAAAAACTTCAACTTCGCCATTTTTTGATGATAACACACTGTTGGACATATGGCTAGAAATTGGAACGACAAAATGCAATCAATTTTACAGTCCTACATTTCAGTTGAGCTAAACCAAAGATAAGCCTAAACCTAAGCAGGACACAATCCTAGCAAGATAACTCATGCACATCCTTTTTTTCCAAAAAAAAAAAAAAAAAAAACTCATGCACATCCACCGAATTTTAGTTTGTTTGTACACAAATTAACATGATCATGCTTCAACGGTCAAGATCCCGATTTACAGTTCTTGCTATGATGATAAAGCTGCTTACCTTTCCATTAATGTGACGTTTTAAGCTAACAATGCTTTAGTCGAAAGTCGACCTCTGTAAGCAATTGCATGAAACCAGTAGCACAACAAAAATATTATTATTAGTTTCCTTTCAACATAAACATTTTATAATCACAGATAAAGATAGCTGAAGTGGGAAATGAGATGACACTACGAACATCGGAAACCGGGAAAAAAATAAGGCAAAACTTTCAAGTTTCAACTAAAACTCTTTATCCTTAATCCTCTCGCTGATTCAACAGTTACAAAACTGTCAAAACTATGTCTCGTACGTTTTGTATTAAATAAGGATTTTACAATCTCTTCTACACTAAAATAAGACCCACATGACATTAGTCTCTGTTCTTAATATCTCATGTTTCGGCTACGCAACAATTCCACCACAGCTGAAACCACTCCTTTCCCCTCCACCGTTATGTCCAAACTCGGATCCTCTATCTTCCTATTCAGCAGTTTGTCCACCTCTCCTCGCAGTCTCTGCACAATATCACAAACACACAAATCAAGAACAAGAAACATTTGACAGACAAGAGTTACTTAAAACCAACTTTTTGTTACCTGTATCAGTTCCAAAACGTTCTTAGAGGCTGAGAAATGGAGATACCCTCCCAACATCTCTATACCTTCCCCTGTTTTGCTCGGGATAAGATTGCCACCAAACATAAGCAGTGCGTAATCCGATATGTTTGTCGAGTCCCGGATATAAACACTCGTCGTCTTCACCTTCTCGCTGTAAACCAAGTAGGGCAACGAGAAGAGATTCACTCTTGCGTTGACAGATCCAGGGTGGATATCAACTTTCCCCAACTCTTTCGTGTAGAACGCGGTGCGCTTCCCTCTTCTCTTGCATTGCACAACGTTCGGGTACAGCCCCGCGCACAGAACCGCGCTTATCATCTCCATATCGTGGCTGTATTGGTTGTAAGCCTGAATAGCACCATGAGAGCATGTGAAAAGAGTCAGTAAGTTTTAGATTTTATAACAGCGTTCCAAAATATTCACTGGATAATAAGGACTGGTTTCTTGATGCTTACGTTTGCCCCTCTTGATTTGTCTACGAACCCTATATCTGAAAGAAGATCAAGAAACTGGTTTCTCATATCCTCCATCATCTTTAAGGTTACAGGGGAAAGAAAGTTCTCCCAACAGAAATCTCTTTCGTTCCCACCACGCTTTGCGTCCCTATATCCCTCAAATGCCTTAACCAGAGCAATGTGATCACTGCACAACACAGCACGAATCTTATGAACATCTTATCTTATGAATGAAATTAGAGTAACTCGCCTTCAGGTCACTACCTGCAGGAGTCACCAGCAAAATATCTTTTGGCTTCATCGGCTTCCTCTTTCCTATTTAATGGTAAGACGAATGGGCTACGATATGCCAGAGCAGCGGCGATTGTCAGAGCAGGATTGACACACTGGAAGATAGCTCCGATCAGAAGCATCTTTCCTATGTTGGGGTCTACGGGTAGAGTGCAAAGATGGCGACCTGTAACGTGATGGTTTCAAGTATAGGATGTATTAGAAACTATAACATCATTAACATACACAATGATAAAGATTAAAGACCAACAAGATGCTCTCACCAAGAGGTGTAAGCGCTTCCATGTCATCCAAAGCGCCAATCGTTTTGAGAAGTTCAATAGCATTCTCAACAGCAAGCGCATCTGGCGGCTGCAGTGCCTTTGCCAAGAACGATCCTATGGATCCAACCTGCAAACTTTTGATATGGAGGCATAACTCTTGCAATGGAGTCCGAATGATTTCTGGTAACTGGTACTGTGGGAAAGCATCATAGATCACTTTTGGATACAACCTATAGCAAACTCCAGCTTGGACACGTCCAGCACGACCTCGTCTCTGCAATTTTTTTACCAAAGCCCCAGAGGAAAGCAGAGACGTTGAATGAAAAGGTTTCTTGATTACTGATTGGAGATTTGAGGTGTGAGTTGGTAATAATACCTGGTGCGCTGAAGCCTTTGAAATCCATGATGGCAAGAGACAAGCCACCTTGTTCAAAGCATCGTAGCTAGTTTCCTTTGCTTTACCGCAATCCACAACATATACAACATCATCAATCGTAATACTACTCTCGGCGATGTTTGTAGCCAGAACTATTTTCCTACAAAAGCAGAACATTCACTCATAATAACTTGCTAATAGAAGCAGAACCATAATAGAAGAATCAAGATCATAGCTGCTAACCGCTTGTTAAGAGGTGGACGGTCGAAAATTTCACGTTGGTTAACCGTAGGCATTGAGCCATGCAGAGGAAGAACTAAGAACTTGCTAGAATCACCAAGCAAGCTGTTCCCTTTAATTTTCTCAAGCAGATTCGAAATCTCGTCCCAGCCAGTGAGGAAGACAAGAATCGCCCCACCACCTTCACGACGGCAAATGTGTTCGATTGTTGCCTCAACCTACAAACATCCAAACGATAAGTTCATAACGAGATTGTCCATTAACAGGTTATATCAATCAACTAGATTTCAGCTGGAAGTTACCAAGAGGATAGAAAAAAAAAAACTCATACCAGATCCAAATCAATCTGTGCACCAGACCATGCTTCGAGAGAAAGTCTTGTGGCCGAGCTATAACTTTTATAGTGAACATTGATGTCAACATCCTAAACAAATAAAAATAACACTTTGGTAAAGAAGATTTCAAGCTCTCAATGTAAAACATATCATCGTATGCTTTAAGCCAACAAAAAAATGCAAAAGTTGAAAGCATAGCCATACCTCAAAAAGTGTAGCCAGGAGGTCGTCTTTCTTGGATTCTGAGTCTCTTCTTCTACCTCTCGAACTACCTTGATAATTCCCTGAGTCCGATGACTTAATACTATAGCGACTTTTCTCCAGTACATCTTCTAGGAATAACTCTGCCACAGGGAATGTGAAACCCTGGAAATAAGTTGAAAAGAGATTAGTCACATATATCAGATCATAAACAAGCCACTGGATATATATATGGACGTACCGGGATGTGCATAGTTGGAGCGTTCCCAAAATATGTTGAGAACATGTCAGCGTTAATCGTAGCACTCATCAGAACAAGACGTAAGTCTGGCCGCCGAGGAAGGAGATCCCGGAGTATGATTAGTAGGAAATCCTCATTCATGCCTCTCTCGTGAATTTCATCCACAAGCAAATGGCTTATGCTAGTTAGATTAGGATCCTCAATCTGCATTTCAGCATATGATTCGACAGCAACATTTCAAGTTACAAAGTCTTTAACTATAATAGTTCAATGAAATGTCGACGAGTGCATCTTACCAGCCGCCGGAGCAAAACACCAGTTGTGCAAAACAGCAATCGTGTTTGATCAGAACGCTTCGATTCTAGACGGATCTGATACCCCACAGATTCACCAAGGGATTCCCCTCGTTCAGCAGAGATGCGAGATGCAACAGATATGGCAGATATCCGTCGAGGTTGTGTGCAAATGATGTTGCAATCGGCACCTCTTAGGGATGATATCTCTTCTTCCAATATAAACTGAGGAAGTTGTGTTGTCTTACCACACCCGGTCTCTCCTGAAACTACCAACACCTGAGGAAAAATACACAAAGGACACAGCTATCAGTGCAAGATCAACAACACTGCTTAAAGAAATAGCTTGAAGAAAAAACACACCTGGTTCTTTGAAACAGAGCTAAGGAACCCTTCTTTCATTTTGAAAGCAGGTAGCTTTTCTCTGAAAGCTTGAAGTGCTTTAACAC
This sequence comes from Noccaea bulbosa, assembly GCA_900406535.1. Lineage (NCBI taxonomy): Eukaryota > Viridiplantae > Streptophyta > Magnoliopsida > Brassicales > Brassicaceae > Noccaea > Noccaea bulbosa. The sequence continues at coordinate 13,584 of OVBJ01002251.1, forward strand.
TTTCAGTTGCCTGTGTTGAAACTGTTGTTATGTCCAGAATCTAAAGACCTCATAATGCATAGTACAGTTAGCTTTAGCCATATGTACCTTTAGCTTTTCCTGCCTTTCCTTGAGTGCCACACTGAATTTTTCTTTCTCATGAGAATCCGAAAATTTGGAAGCAGAATCAGGTCTTTTCAAGCCAAGAGTTGCGGTACGGTCCTGCTGGTTATTAGATGCTGAAGCAGAGACGTTTGAAGACCCTGACTCTTGTGTTGTCTTCAAAAGAGTTCCGAGTTTTTGCTCTGTCTCTGAAGACATTTGAATCTACAAGAAAAACAGTTTAAGCATTTCATCAGCCAAACTCTGGACACAAAAACTTGCTTGCTAGGACCATTTCTATTACCTCCTTCTGAGTGGATCCATGCCGTTCATCAAGATCTGCACGATAGTCTGGCAGAGGAACTTTGCTGACTACAAGAGCCTTCCCTTTACAGTATGCATGGCTTTTCTTCCCCAAAAAAAGGACAAAACAACAGTCAAATCATGTGAAAAAATGTAGCTCAACCATCTGATGGTTGTTTCGGAGAATAGGGCTTACAAGTAGAGTCCCATCTGGTAAGCCATATCGGATAGCGTTTGCTGATCTGTCCGGCTAAAATTACGTTTGATTACCATCTCTTGCTCTCCTCCTGTTTTCATTTGCTCAATCTTGTTCCACCATTCATTCTCATCAAGAACTTCCATCTGGAACCAACTCATTCCCATTAGCCTTGTTAAAACTCATCCATCCAACTAAAACTCATCAGGAAATCAATCAACAAACTTTAACGCAGAGCTGACTTGTACAGGCAATGCGAGGGAACTCTAAACCCTGAGCTTATATTGGGACTAAATTTCACCAAACACACGAATCAAGCTCTCTTAACTCTTAATTCTTAAATTAAAACGATTTCTAACAAAAGTCGAAAAGTGTCCATACCTCAGCCTGTTGCTGGCGCAATCGCTCGGCTCTCCAAACCGGATCCCACCATCGCTGCTCCCCACGTCCGCCGCCGCCACGGCCACCGCCTCCACCGCCGCCGCCGCGTCCACCACGGCGACCTCCACCGCGACCGGAGGAGAAACCTCCGCCTCGGCGACCACCCTGAGAATTAGGACCGTGAGGAGGCATGGCAGCGATTTGGAAGAGAGGACGAAGCGGAGAGAGTTTGGAAGAAAAGGGGAGGAGGAAGCGAACAGTGGAGAAAGGAGATAGGCAGAGAGACGACAGTTGCATTCGTAAATGTGTTTTATAAGTTTGAAGTCATTTTAAAGATGTATAGTCGCACTGACATTTTCTTGTATTGGTTGGGTCGCACTAAACCTAGTTATCAAGTTTCAAAGCAAACTAATGATTAAAAATCTAAATAATCTTTCCTGTTGATTTCCAATGCTCTTTTTCTGTTGCTAGATTACAAAGTCAATACTGATAGCAAATTAGTAATGATGACATCTCAAGATCACAAGATTCACAACTAATGACACACTTTGGGACTGGAAATCTTCTTCTAACGATGACATAACAAGCAGTGTAAATCTAACAATGTAACAAAAGAGTGCCAAATTCATAACCACTTTTTTGTTTCTTCCTACCTCTTCAAACTTTTCATGCATTCCCGGCGTAGATAGCTCAAGACTCAAGTGGTGTATTGGCCGGTGGTCATCCAAAAATAATGGATTTTCAAGATCCAAATTTGGATAACAATGACGGAAAATAAATTAATTTTATATCGGCCCAAAGGAGCGATGGGTCTAAACTCTAAAGCCCATAATTTATTGGTTATCGAAAATATAATTTTTTTTTTTTTTAACAGACAATATGGGATAGAAGAAATTCTTCTGCTTTATTCATATAGTTGAAAGTTGATTAGCTAAATGATAAACTTTGTTATGAGCTAGGTTGGAATCATTTTGTTGGTGTTATGCTTAAATCTATATTCATGATGATTGCTGGGCAACTAGATTACAAGCTCCTTATAAAGTATGGTATACATACTTGATCGTTTAATGTATCTACGTTTTGTCTATATAATCATAGTGTATATATTAAAATAAACATCATGCAGGCATGCAATGACGCATTTAGTTCATTGTAAGTTTTGGACAACTGTCCAACATATCAGGTGCGACTGGTGTAGTAACTAACTTGGCCGTGAAAGTGCAAGAAAAAAAGAAGATGATTATGCCGTCAAACAAAAAAAAAAAAAAAAAAAAAAAAATGNCTCGAGTTTTTAATAATTTTAGCTAGCTTTCTTATCTAATTTAGTTTTTTTTTTTTCCGTCACCATATTTTAATATTATACAAATGTTAAGTCTATAATTTACATGGCAAGTAGTATACAAGCGATTCTATATGTCTAACCAACAAGCTAAACTTTAGTATATTGGCATTTTTAGAGACAAAAAGCAAAAAAAAAAAAAAAAAATGGAAGGACAAATTTATAGCGTTTTTAGTTTGTGGAGAGATTTCAAACGTTTGAATCCGGACAAACTATATTAAAAACAAGATAATATTGTGAAAAAAAATAAAAGAAAGACACTAGACGTTGCTTAGTTGACAAATTTAGTGAACGAACTTAAATAATCATAGACTAAAACAAAATAACAATTAAACGTAGGTTTTTTTTTTTTTTTTTGACATTTTTTAAACGTACGTTAACAGCAAGNGTACGTTAACAGCAAGATTAATATGGGTAGCGACGAAGACGTTGACTTCAAACTACTTTAAAACATTTGTTTTGCAACTTGAACAATCCATATTCTGTTTCAAATCGATTAAAACCGCAACGATAATGGGTGTAAAATGCTTCATGGTTACTTGAAAAGATTGACGCTATTATATTTATCTCTCACCGTTATTTTTCTCGCTAAGAATTTTCCAGAATCACTTTATGTCATTAATCATACCCGATGGTTTTGGTATGTTGTCTAATTTTTTGAATAGTAGCTTTCAAATGTAACCAAAAACACATCAATCGAACAGTTATAAATTGAAGAATGTTTATCTATTACGGATCTAGACAATACTCGATTGAGTTATCAAACCACTTAAAGTCTACCTCTTCTGTCTACCTAAAATTATCAATTTCAGTTGTTTATTTCAATATGGTCTTAACCTTGATAGTCGTTAGAACTCATCTATATTTTCTTTCGGAAAATATATGTTTTATTTATTTATTTATTTGGTCAAACGGAAAATAAATGTTTTATCTCATTTGGGTTCAAAATCTTATCAAGATGATCATGACGTAAAATAACGAATTAATGAGTCTATGCTTACACAATTACTATTACAATATTAGCAATTTATATATAAGATCGATTAATTACTAAAACCAAAAGTCACACCATGCTTGCTTTGACAAGGTTTTCTTATCCTCATTCACATTCACATTCACATTCACATGCATCTCCTCCAGGCTCCCTCTTTCTCTTAGCGTTGACTTTTGATAACCCCAAGATGCTTCAATCTCCATGTCTTACTTATATCAAATGGCTGACTAAACCTCTCCATTATTTCTCCTCTTCCTCTTCCTCTAAAACCCATTAAACAATACCATCAAACCGCAGCCGCCACGCCATGAACGTCCTCCAACCGCCGCCGTCACCGCCGACGATGCCGGACTATAACGGCCTCGGCACGGACGACATCGGAGGATTCAGATACGGAATCGGAGTCTCCATCGGAGTGCTCCTCCTCATCACCACAATCACCCTCACCTCCTACTTCTGCACACGTAACCAGCTATCTTCTTCAGCTTCACGGACCAACCAAGATTCCACACGTGTCCACCATCACCATCACCACCATGTCATCATCGACGTCGTCTCCGGTCTTGACGAGGACACCATTCAGAGCTACCCGAAGATCCTCTACTCGGAAGCGAAGGGACACTCAACGGCGTCGTGTTGTCCCATCTGCTTAGGAGACTACAGGGGGAAGCATCTGCTGCGGCAACTTCCAGACTGCAAACACCTCTTCCACCTCAAATGTATCGACACGTGGCTTAGACTCAATCCTACGTGTCCTGTCTGCCGGACCTCGCCGCTTCCGACTCCTCTCCCTACTCCCCTCGCCGAGGTTGTCCCTTTAGCTTCCACCGTCGCCACCACCAGGATGTCCTAAATTTGATTTGATATTCAAGAAACTTCTAAATCAAAGTCCAGACTAATGTTCGAATCATTTCTCTTCTTCAATTCTTCTTTAATTCCTTGTAAAGTTTTCGTTTCTGGTCACTAACTGATCGATGATCACTGTATATATTCTTTGAAGACGAAGAAGAAGATCTGTAGAACAAAGTATATTCAGGGTAAATATATGTCACATTTTTGTTGGATAAACTTCTTTGATTTTTGTTTTTGTCAGTGTCAAGAAATTGTTTTCTACATTCGTACCAAGAAAGAAAAATATCTAATGTCGTTATCGTCGAGAGGGACTTGAAATATATGTTTTTTGGCTTGTATTGAAGTTTTAGGCTCTGACAGATCATTTGAATGAAAATATCTGAAACGTCAAAGAAACGAATAAAGGAGAGAACAAGTTGGAGCTTAATTTCATGGGATTGAATTAATTAGGCGTTTGATCATAAAACTGACAATCTTTCTCACCCATGGTTTATCAAAAAGTAGTTTTGTAGCAATCTCTTTTGTTCGTATCTAAACACACCGGATATATATTACATACATAAGATCAACCAAAAGTAGATATTTAACGGTGAGTTTGTCCTATTTGGTGAAGAAGCATTGGCCAATCAAATATTATACGAGAACATTTTCAAGAAGACGTAAACAAAACAAAAAGCAAGACTACAAAACAATGATCAAGAGAAATAAAAAACAGTCGAAAACGATTTTTTCTTTCTCAAATCACAACTGGCTGAAATTAATGAGGTGAGATGATAAAAATGAGTTGACCACCAAAAGGTCCAAAACTGCCCTTTATTATATTCCAGGTATTCAAAAGATAAAATTATCACACCATATTCCAACTCGAATTGTGTAGTTGTTTACGAACCATATAGAATTCAAAAACACTAGTTTGTAAGGTGTATTTTACATTCCACACCTAATCATACACCTCAGGATTCGTAAAAAAATGCACATGTAGTCGCCCATTTACTTGTGTATCGGTTGTGACAACTAACAACCCTATCGATTCGTACCTTCCTCTTAATCCATATAGGTATTTTTTTCAAGTCATCAAAGTAGTCTCCTTTCAATCAGCAAATTAAACTCGACCTTGGGGTGCTCTTCCCCAATAGGTCGAAAACTATGCGAGGCAGACATTTGACGAATGGGATCAACAGCCTATTCAGTCTAATCTCTTTTTGTATCAAACTGTGTATATTTTTGAAATGTATTATCATATATTTCTTGAGAAATAGAGTACCAATTGATTCTTTTTAATTCACAATATCTTCTTGTCCTTCATAATTGGAATATTATGATGAGACAAAGCCATTATGGACTAGTTTTATCCAACTGTTGAAAAATTAGGGTCGTGCCATGCCTAAGTAAAAATCAGAACGTGCTCAAAATCTAAATTCAAGATCAAACTCGAAATAGAGCGGACGCAAAAACAAACGGGTCCAAAATATGGGTACTGTGACCCATCATAACAATTAACAAACTTATTTTAATTAATTTAAATATTTTTCTCTCCTCCGAATGCTTATCTGATGTTTGTGCCTACGTTGTAGATTAAAGACATAACTGCGATTTGGTTTTCCCAAATTCGAATCTGATTGTTTTTTTTTTTTTTTTTTTTAAAAT
>OVBJ01002252.1:0-19372 GCA_900406535.1 Noccaea bulbosa
AAAAATGTTTTCTCGATCAATTGCAAAACTAGCCTCCACGTGGAGTAGACCTGAATGGAGGACTACGACTACGTTTTTTTGTTTGCAAAGGAAATGGCGCAGTCAAATCTGCGTTGACCAGTAGACCTCATTGGAGGACTACTAAGTAAAAATAGACCTCCATTGAGGTCTACATTCGCGGAATAAAACTGAAATTCTTAGATTTTTGAAAGAAATGTTACCTGACCGCCGGAGAAAGGCTCTTTGAGGGCTAAAAACTTCGATTTTGGCCTTCAATAACGAACTCTGGTCGTCACCGTAAGCTAAACAATCGGAAATACCAAAACCCAAGATTTGAGTTTGCTTATAGAGTTTTTGAGATAAAAATGGAGAGAAAATGGAAGAATAGGAGTTTGTGAGATGAAAGAATGAGTAATGGTAGCTTAAAAGTGAGTTTTCAGAGCATTAAGAGCTCCAAATTGGATGAAAATGGTGGTTAAAAATATTGATGATAGGTATTCTCGAAATTAAGTGTATAAGATAAGGGGTGTTTGGTCTTTATGCGGACTACATAGATCTCATTAGTGTCTACCACTCGAATCAGTAATGGCATTCTCGTAAATAATTGGACCAAAAAAAATTAAAAATTGAAAAGGTTAGTTTTGCATTTGACCAGCAATTATGGTCTAAAAGTGAAAGAACCCCAAAAAAAAAAAAAAAAACTTGGTTATTTCAATTATGGTCAAACTGAGAAATTGTGATGAGACCATAACGGAAACTCAAATGCTTGAGAAAAATTACACAACATTTCACAAGAAGCACATCACCCTCTTAACAGTATAGGTTGTGAGGATACATCAAATTTTCTGATTTGATTGTGGCGCTCCTAATAGCGGAGAAGAATAATGAGCTTTTCATAAAAAAATCACATGACTGAACATGTTGGATCCAAAGCGTTTTCTGAAACAAATGCATTGGATGTTAAGAAATCGGTAAAGGAAAATAATTTTTTTTGAGGTAGTGGCGGTCGAAATAATCGACATGGAAGATACAACCCAAATAACAAAAAGTCATTCCAATGAAACCACTCTCAACAATCTCTAAAAAAAGAGCACCAAGAAAGTACATCTCTTAAGCGAGAGACTGTTTTGTTTCAGATTTGGTACCAATGGAACATTGGTCTCGGTTATGTCGTACACCCGCACAATTTTATACGTCGTACAAAGAATCAGCCAAAGACAAAGGAAAAGGAAAAGTAGTAAACCTCGCAGAACATTCTGAGGGAACAACCCACTTCGATGCTCCAAGCTTTATAAATGATTTTGATGACACCACCCCTACAGAAGTCTGAAATATTTTTCATGTCACTTGACATTCTTATGAATTTGTCATAAATAATTGCCGCTTGTGTGATATATTTTAAATTAATATTGTTTGCACTATCTATTTTTGTATAATTATGGTGTGATGCATAACTACTCATGTATAATTATTTTGTAATCTTCAACTATTAATGTATAATTATGGTGTGGTATTTGCTTGATTAGTAAAATTATCTTGTTTATATAACTTGTTTTGTTGATTAGAAATGGATTACATTACGAATAGAACAACAAATATGATGAATACTAGAGGTATATTTATACCAGATAGTGGAACAATGCATACTACTTTGAAACACATAAAAGATTTTTCTAATTTAAAACAAAGATTATTGTCAATATAATATGAGGTCATGCAGACTTGATTGAAGGGACTGGTAACGCCAATTTTGCATTGTCTAATGGAACAAGGTTTTCAATAAATAATGCGTTATTTTCTTCAAATTCTAAAATAATATTGTTGAGTTTAAAGATATATATCTTCAAGGATTTGATACTCAGTCGGCAACTGAGGATGAAAAGAAGTACATGTATATAACTTCTGAAAAATCAGAAAAAATGAAAGTATTGGAAAAGCTACAAAACCTGCTTTTTGGTTAGCATCATATCTACATTAATGAGATATAATCACATCCCGTGATCAAAAGAAATCTTGATGATTTCACAATATGGCATGATCGTCTTGGGCCTCTTGGCCATCCAGGTAGTACTATAATGTTAAAAATTATTGAGAACTCAAATGGGTATTCATTGAAAACCCAAGAGATATACCATGGAAAGAAAATGACATGTGCTGCGTGTTCTTTCGGAAAATCGATAATAAAACCATCACCAATCAAAATCGATAGAGAGTTACCAAAATTCTTTGAACGGATCCAAAGTGATATATGTAGACCTATACATCCACCATGTAGGTCATTTTACTGTTTTATGGTAATGATTGAAGCGTCAAATAGATGGTCACATGTTTGTCAATTATCATCTATAATGTGGCATTTACGAGATTTATGACTCAAATAATCAAACTAAGAGTTCAATTTCCTGATTATCCAATAAAAAAATTAGATTAGACAATAATGGTGAATTCACATCCCAAGCATTCAATGATTATTTTATGGTAACTGGAATTAATGTCAAACATTATGTGGTCCATGTTCATACATAAAATGGTTTGGTTGAATCATTAATCAAATGTTTGCAAATAATTGCAAGGCCATTGATCATGAGATCAAAACTCTCAACCTCTGTATGGGGACATTTCACTTGCAGATGCTCAAATTCGCATAAGACCAAGTGCATATCATAAATAATCCCATTACAATTGATCTTTGGTTTGGTTGAGAACTGAATATTTTTCATTTAAGAATTTTTGGTTATGCAGGTATATGTATCTATAGCACCACCACAACGCACAAAGATGGAACTGCAAAAAAAATTGAAAATATATGTTAGGTTGCAAATCTCCATCTATTATACGATATCTGGAACCACAAATAAAAGATGTCTTTACGACATCTTTTGCTGACTGCTACTTCGATGAAAACGTATTTCTAGTTATAGGGGAGAAAACAAGTAAGCAATGAAGGATATCAAATAGTGTGTACCATACTTGCTACACATTGATTCTTCCACAAAAGAGTCTAAACTACAAGTTAAATTTCCGGTTTTATTCATACTTTCATTGAAACCAGCTTTTTCTCGTATACAGTATATTGCTATATCAAGGATTCATTAACAGATAAATAAATTCGATTATGATAACATTAGTATTCCGCAAAAATCATTGATTTTGGTTGAATAATCGTGAAAAAAAAATTTGGGTTAAAGTAATCGTGAAAGTTATTTATATAAATCGTTCTGATGATAATTCCCCTAATTCTAACTACCAAGAAGAGTTTGTCACGTGTCGTTTGTGGCTAACGGAAGATGTACATTTATCTTCTCGACCTAAGACTAAGTCAACGACAAGATGGGAAAATATGTACATTTTCATGAACAATCATTTTGTTTTGGGTTAATTTGCTAGCTGACGACATTGGGGAGTAAAATTAAGCGTATGACCATGTAATATCATAAATGCAATAAGTAGCAAAGAGAAAAGATTCATCTCCGTTTTACCCCTCGAAGAAGCGGGATTCTTTCCCCTCGCTCGTATCCCTAATTACCTTAGGCGGGAAATTTCCCTCCTACTGAAAAAATGACTACGTCGACGGTAAATGCATCTCACGATATCCACCACTCCTTCTCATGTCCAATCACTAACATAGCAATTCTGGGTTAATTAATTTAAATTGTAGATTTCCCCCTTAATTAAATGTGTGGTTAAGAAAGCTTCATCTCCTCCTTAAATGCTGTACATACCATAACCTAATACGGCATACTGTATTTCACTGGACAGCAAAATGAGCGAAGGTTCCGACATTGCAGTAAATACAAGATCTGAGGAGGTACAATATACTTCCAAATCGAACATTTAAGATTAATACTTTCAATATTTTCACTTAGTAAATAGTACAGATCCATCATTAATAGTATGGCATGATAAATTTTGGAATGGTATCTACGTAGAGCGAGTTGATGAATGTTTTTTGTATTTCCCTGACAAACGTATTCTGTTTTCAAATTGTGGTGTAGATGAGTTCGCAAGATGAAGTTGATCTACTTGTTGGTACATGGGCCCGCGGAGAACTGAAGAAGTGGATATTTGAGGCTGATATGCGAGATATATGGGGCTCAATCCGTCTAGAGCTCGGAATGACTTACAGGGAGTTGATTCGCCGTGTGAAGCACAGACTAAACATTGCTGACTCCAACATCGCCATAAAACTAGCTTACCAATACCCTGAATGGCTGGTCATAGACGATGTAGATGGTTCGATGCCGGAATACATTACGGACGACCAGGAGGTAGACGTCTTCATCGAAATGCGGCGAAACATCGAAGAGGTGAACCTTTTCGTTACTCTGACTAAAACGGAGGAAGGCATTACGACTGCAGCTACTGGTGGTAGCAAGCGTCATACAGACGATGGTATAATGAGGACGGCCCACACGGACGCGGGCCTTAGTGAAGGAGAGGAAGTTGAAACAGAATGGAATCAATTTGCGATGTCCGACACCCCACTGACGTATCCGGCAAGGACCATGACGGGAAATAATATCAACCCTTCAGACGTTGGAAAGCGTAATCGAGTACGAAGCAGCGGAATTTGTATCCGGGAACCAGACCCCGTCATTCGTCTTGCTTCCCCTGTTCCATTACATAAACAGAAAGGAAAAGGTGTAGCTCATGATGTCGACTCGGAGACAGATAACGAGGAGGAAGATGCAGTCGTCCCGCAGTTAAAGCCAACACCTGCAACAATGGAAACTGGCGGGGGAAGTACTCGAACAGTCCGGAGGGAGCTTTTCCCTGAAACAGAAGACGTCCGTCAGGGAACTTCTTCTGAAACCGAAGATGACGGTGAAGGGGAGTGGAATGACGTCCCAGTCGGGGAGCAGCCAACTTGGGGCCGCTTCGAAGAAGCCCTTCATGACATGCTAACCGATGTTAGTCCTGATCCAAACCTGTTTGGTCGGGATGCTCCACCTGTGTTTGAAGCTGATCTAAGCTGTAAGTGGGAAATGGATTTCATGATATAACTAATGTGGAACTGCCATATATTATGTTCTCTCTTTCTCCATACTGTCTAATATATGAACATAGTCGGCAATAAGTTTCATCAGGTTTACTGTGTACATCCTAACAGAGTGGATTGTAAATGCAGATGTTGAAGCGGCTTTGGCGGATGTCCCCTACGAAGGTGACAAACTGTATGTTGGGAAGGTCTACAAATCCAAAACGGACTGCAAAATCAAAATAGCAATTCATGCCATCAACCGTAGATTCCATTTCCGAACGACTAGATCAACTCCGAGGTTTATGGTCATGCAGTGCATCTCACTAACATGTCAATGGAGAGTGTATACCGTTCTCTTGGATAGGAGTGGAAACTTCCAAATAAGATCCGCAAATCTTAAACACACGTGCATTGTGGATGATAGGCGCAACTACCATAGATTAGCACCTACTCAAGTCATTGGGGAGATAATGCAGTCGAAGTTCGTGGGAATTAAGAAGGGACTTACGGCTGCGGGAATTAGGAAAGTCTTGTTGGACGATTACCATGTTAACGTTTCCTATTGGAAAGCTTGGAGGGCACGTGAAATTGCAATGGACTCTGCACTAGGGTCTATGGCGGGAACCTACGCTCTGTTGCCGGCGTACTTGGCTTTGCTACAGAACGCCAATCCTGGGACTCAATGCTTTCTTCAACATGAAGAAGATCCTAATGGAGGAACCCGCTTCAAGTACGCTTTCGTTGCGTATGGGGCGTCGATTGTGGGGTTCCCATTCATGCGTAAAGTCATTGTGATTGATGGAACTAGTCTCAAAGGGCGCTATGGAGGTTGTTTGGTTTCTGCTTGTGAACAGGACGCCAATTTCCAAATTTTCCCAATTGCTTTTGGGGTTGTAGACAGCGAGAACGATGACTCTTGGATATGGTTTCTTACTAAACTTACAACATTTGTTGAGGATTCCACCGACCTTGTTTTCGTCTCCGACAGGCATGGAAGCATCTACAAAGGACTCGAGACGGTAATGCTTTACATTGGCCCGTTTACAGAAATGCTTTATTTAACTCCGCTATATAGGGGCTTCTCATCGTCATTTGATTGTTTAAAACACTTACACGTAGGTATACCCGCAAGCCCACCACGCCGCTTGCACTGTTCACCTCTGGAGAAATGTACGTGCCGCGTTTAGGCCGAAGCGTCTTGCAAAAATGATGTCTGATGCTGCCAAGGAGTTCACCGTCGATGGTTTCAATAAGAGATTTATTGAAATCCAGAAACTTCACCCAGGCTGTGCAGCGTATCTTGTCGACATAGGTAAAACGTTAATAATAGGCTATATTACTTGAAGTAATAGCTACTAAATTACAGTCTAACGTCTTCTACTACACCGGCATATGCAGTCTTTGAGCATTGGACACGTGCTCATTTCAAAGGAAGGCGTTACAACATAATGGACTCCAACATCGCTGAGTCTTGGAATGCAGTTGTGAAAGAGGCTAGAGAGTATCCATTGATTTGCATGTTCGAGTATATTCGAACATCAGTAATGAGTTGGTTTGCAATTCGAAGAGCTAAAGCGATGAAGAACAAGGGAAATCTTACTCCGAATGTTAGGAACTTGGTTGCAAAGAAATTTGAAGAGTCAACAAACCTTGCGGTTCGAAATATAAGTGAGTACGAGTTTCAGGTGGAAGAGCAAGAGGGACAATGCCACACCGTTAAGTTGCTAGAAGGTTTTTGTTCATGCATTGAGTTCCAGCTACTAAGCATTCCGTGCAGACACGCAATTGCTGCCGCAGCTGCTGCGGATATGCAGACAGATAACTTGGTGGCAGCTGCATTTTATGGGGAAACATGGACTCGTGGATTCACGGAAAAGATATACCCCGTCCCATATGTCGGTAGTGGGGAGCTTGGGGGTGCATTTCGAGGTGAGATGATGCCACCTGCGACGAAGAGGCCACCTGGTAGACTAAAGAGTCTCCGTATAAAATCACGCGGCGAATTCAAGGTTTTACAACCCCATTTACGTTGCCTATATAAGTAGTGGAACATATGAAGGATTGCCATTAAATTTTCAGAGCTTTGTTTTCTTTTGCAGAAAGTGAAGACCCATGGACGTAGATGCACTCGTTGTCGCCGAGTGGGGCACAATAAAGCATATTGCAAGAAGCCAATATAAGTGTCGTGTTTATATATGGGGCAGTAGGAGGGTGTTGCGGCGTAATCTTTTTGTGGCCAACTGGCGTAGATGGTCAGCTCAGAAGCTAATGTTTTTAAGGGAGGAGTAAGCTAAAATGCGGGGGTATATGTTTCAGAGAAATATATACCACGGTATTTTGGTTCTACCTACACTACTCTTCACTTTATATATAGTCGGATAGTTAACAATGTAAGTAGTTTGCCGCCTTACATGAACCCTCTCTTTTGTTGTGTTATATGAAATGGAAAGCCCCTGTTTACGTTTTACAAATTTCGTAACTTACCATGAAGATAACGTCTTCAAATAATTTAAGTTGGCACTACGAGAAAGTCGTTATAAGTGGACTAAAATTTAAAATTTATATAAGACATGAACTTAAGAGAATGAGTAGTACCATTCATACAAACTTTAAGCAACACAATACAGATACACCTTAACATTAAGCTACTAAGGGCCATTATGGTACAACTTATTGTCCACATACTCAACCTAGTAATTTTGAACAGGAAATCATTAGAACACAACCAAAGATGACCCCATAAATTGTGGAAGTGGAGAAAAATGTTCCTCCCATTACGTCTCCAACCTTTTCATCAACAGCTTTACGGACCTCAAGTTGCAGCGTTTGCATAATTTTTTGTTCAACCCCCGCTTGTGCAAGTGCAAGTTGTTTCAAAGTATCCTCCAAAGCGGTTGTCCTCACACGCAAAGAGTGTATCTCATCTATAATTGCCTCATCAACCCACTTGAAAACGTGGGGATCATTAGTAAGCTGGAAATGTAAATGTTAGTACTGAAGTTACCATAAGAGCATAAAATTAAACACCGGGTCAGAAGAACGACCTTCTGTTCAACTGCAAACGCACAACGGCAGTATCGCCTGTACGGATTTGAGACTGATTTTGAAATGAGTTGGACAATTTGTGCCCCGCACCAACAAATAGTTGGGGCCCCAACATATCTCCGTCGTTCTCTACCAACTGAGACGCCAGTGTTGCCGGAAGAAGCTGAACTCATCCCGCTAAATTCTGATTCCTTTCCTGCCAATCGAGACGCCCAAAAAAAAAGGACGACATGTTTATAATAAACCCTTCATATACGGAAATTAAGTCGACCCGATTCAACAAAGGGGTGAAAGGAATCCAACTTACAAGACGATCTCTGTATGGATCTGATATCGACGTTGTCCGAGATCTACTGGACGTCCCCGTAGCAGCCACCGTAATTCCCAACTAATATAGTCGAGTTATGGTTAAAATATTAGGACGGGTGGGGTGCATTTGCAGTCAACGTGTCCTCACCCCGTTAACATGTGTCAACGTTGTTTGCGTGCAACAGTTTCATACAACGAAAGTAGTATAGTATTGGACATGTGACTTCAAAAACAAAAAGTTGGGCCATACCATTTGTGAACCACAAATAAAGGGGATAATGATTGGCGTTTAATGACACAGGTTACTCCGTAATGCCATATAGGTTCTGTGGCTTACACATCGTAATATTTCATTCTACATATGTAGGTACACTATACGAGACGAAGTGTATTAAAAACATCAACCGTACCATTAGCGGAATGTCATACATAAGCGCAACAAATAAAGAAACCTCTACTATGTTTGTCGAACCACCGCGGACTGACACATATCTCCACACATTCAACGTCCACCACCCTCGGTATTGAAGGTCTTCATTACTTCAATAGCATAGTTCATTGCAGCAGTGCGCATGTGGAACTCAGATACTGGTTCACAATGTGACAGCAGCTGCGAGGAATGTAGTTCCATGAGAACCACAGCTGCAATGGCGGAGAGACCTGCATAGATCCAACTCAGAGTTACGGAACTTGGAAATGTCGACGGTTTGAAGCGATTACTAACCGACCACTTCATGTTACGCATACCTGGGACCTCACATAGGGATGATATGTCAAGTCGTTCCACTGGAAATGCCGATAAGGCTGTCCTTAAACCTTCTGATCCATGTCGAAGGAGAACGTAGGAGACCATTTCCCCAACCGGGCCAACGTATAGGCGCAGTTCCTCATCAGAGACACAGGCCATGTTGCAGTCGAGTACAAAAATCTTTTCCACGTTCATATCCAATACAACACCAACCCAATGTCGTCCACCAATATTTACAGGGAAATACAGTGATCCGGTACGTTGTCCCAATGCGAATCGGTGAAGTGTGCGAACGAGTTCAATATCACGGAATACATACCTTCTCTTATCATCTGTGATAATGAAATCCACATATTCGGACCTAAACAACTCAAAACATGAAGGGGTTAAGAATTCGTTTTCTCTACGCACAGCTGATGCATCTCGCTTCTCAATCCACATTACCACCGCAGCGACAGTCTGCAAATTGCGGTACAAAATGTCATGCCTATCCTTCGGATAATACGGTCTTACGTAAGTATGACGACCATCATTAACCAGATGTTGGTTTTACCTTATCATCCACAACATCAGCGGCATCAAACATGGAGTTTAGCAACTCCGTCTGCACTTCCAGATCATTTCCAATTGCGACCGACCTATGTCAATCATAATATAATGTTACGCAGTACAAAACTCCATAACTGACGGAGTCTGTCAACTAAGACCAAACCTGTACGGTATGACGGCGTTACGGAATTCATTGACTTTTTCTTCATCCGGCAATTTAAATGGTCTGAAACCGGTGCCGACGACAATATCGGAGCCGCCAGTTGTCCGGCCAACGAAAGAGGATGTTCCAGGGACTTGATATTTCTCAACAGTCGCCTCACCGGAAGCCTCATGTTGTGGGGTAATTGCGTTGGGAACTTCGTCATTCGCAACGGCACACCTTCGTAAGAAGACTGAAATGGGCTCCTCATCCACAGGAAAAGGGACTTTAGTTTCCACTGTTAGTTCCTGGAATGGAATGAAGATCATAAACGTTAGGCATAGAATGTTAGAGTTTAATAATTGTACGTATAGGTGAACTTCAGTAAACCTCCAAATGTAATGCATCAGAGTCTGCTTTGCGCTTATCAGGGGAAGACACATTTATCCCCCCACTGACCTCGTTCGAAATGTCTAAATGAGCAGGACGACTGCCGTTATATCCTCCTTGTTTATGTTTATGAGGCTGCAGTGAGAAAGGAAAATACATTTTACTATTTCCCGTAATGTACAGAACTATGCACTATACATCTAAACCCAAAATACACCCGGTTGCCTAAACACTAAACCCTAAAATACACACGGTTGCCTAAACCCTAAACCCCATAAACCTAAACCCTAAACACTACCACACTAACTCCTAACCCGAAATTCAAAAATATAGCCACAAGCAAAACCATAACACTAAACACGACAGACTAAACCCTAACCTTAACTATACACCGTACAGACAGACAACTAATCCCAACATGTACACTTTCGATTATACGAGAAAATAAGTTCCAACATTGAGTTTCTGAAGATACTAACCACAGCACTTGTAGTCCCACTACCACCAGGCAGTGACGCAGCTGCAGCCTTCTGATTCCGTGTTACTGGCCTAAAAAAGGTTCCCCCATTATTGACATTCTGGGCGGATTTCCTCCTTCCAGAAGGTCCATCAGTTCTTCCCTTTTCCAGTAACGGACAAAATGTAGAAGGACCACCGCCTGGATCCGATATCGGAATACTCGTCGGCTTAGTCAGCTTAATCCCCTCCCCCAGCAGTCCATTAATGTCATTTCTCAGTTGACCAACAGCAGCATCCATATGATCTTTCAATTCCTCCTTATACGACTTCCACACTGCAAGTGCCCTAGTATGAGACACCTCTACCGCACGTGTTATGATTTCATCTATTTCGCCACAACCGGTACGCAGACCTACATGTCTCTCACCACTTCGCTGCTTTACTGCAACTCCGACAGGGACAGGGCTACCCCTCAGTTCACTACATCGTCTGCCCGCTGTATCGGGAGGTGAATCAAAGGAATCATCGGGTCCAACATCTTCGTCACCGGTATCTGACAAGGAGGTGACATTGACCTCAGCCTCATCTGCCTTAACTCCACCACGCCAACTATTGTGCTCGAAGGGGAAATCATCCTTTATCAATGACACTAGATGGTCCACTTCAGCGTCTTCCTCTTCGTCTTCAAACCGTATTTCGTCTTCATTATCACCTCCTACAGTCGCTATTAACGACCGGACTTCCGCCTGCAAATTGAAAGGTGAGGAACCATCAGGAAGTCAAAATACATCACATACACTTAACTACCTCAATGAAACAGTCTTCATCGGCCACAACATTTTATTTTTACCTGCCCTTGCTGGTCCAAATTCTTAGCTGAGACAACATTAATATAACTGCAATTATTAACCACCTCAGCAACCAACTCGGCAACGTTCTCACCCACTTCGACTGTTAAATAAGCTCTGCATTTTCGACTTATAATTTCCGGACAACAGCTTGCAGTAAGGAGAACCATTGCGTGTGGAAAACCCTGTATGGCAGTTGTCTCATGTATAAACTGCGCAGGTGTTCTTGCCTTTGCACTCTCAACCGTTAGCAGAAATGACTTTCGTCCCCACGGATACGTCAGAAACCCTTCCACATCACTCACCATCTCCACCACATCACTATCTAAGTACATACTCCCACTAGTTGGACACAACAACCCCTCCACAAGTAGAAGAAGTGCTAGGCGAAACCTTGTTAAAGGATCTTTGTACTTCCGCCCCATCAATAGCTTGTCCAATAACCATGCTGCTGTTGGTTTCTTAAACTCCCCAAATAGTTCTTTCCACATTCTCCCTCCACCCTTGACGGACTTAGTGCTGCATTTTATTTGATGCGAAGTTTCGCGTTTTCTTTTCCGTGTTCTCTCTGTCATTGCAGGAGATCCACAATTTAGTCCAGTGACCAACGCAAACTCATTCACTCCATATCTTATTGGCTTCCCAGCATATAGCCACCACAACTCATATTTCTTCTTTGTTATTAACTGCCTAGATAAGAGGTAATGTACAAACATCACGGAGAACGTGTGATCACCCATGCCCATCAACCTTCGAAACTGCGAACTTTCAAGCATCTTAATATACTCCGCATCTAAAGCAGGTTTTATACTTTCCACCCACCGCAGTGTGAAGTAGTTGTGTACCCTTTTACGACCCTGTGGCTCAAACCCTGTCTCGAACATCCTTCTCGGTAAACCTTCTTCTTCCATTGTCAAACCTAACGCATTACAAAACAACCCCATCAGTACTATAAATATTAGACCATTCCATATTGTTACGCAGTAAACCCACGCAAAATATCAATAGTAATTGGTGGTTAACCTACAAATTGAACACCGCCCTACCTACGACAAACTGGAGATTGAGTGTTGCCTATAATCTTTATTTCTATACTATATATCCAATGTATATTTATATCTCTTCACTTTGTAATCTCCAGCAATGAATATCATATACAACGATCCTAATTTCCTATGAATCATACCCCAAAATAAGTTGCCTACAGCTTCCCACATTGGATCTCCACTGCAGAACTCGACGACTTAAGTCGCCTTCAACCATTCTTCTGACTATATACACTGTAATGGATACCCGACTAACCAGAACCAATAAATTCCGTCAAATGTGAATCAAAAACTTCGCACCTAAACCCATTCTACCTTTCCATACGACTGAATCATTTTAGAAGACATGCACAGTAAAACCGAACTAAAATTTCGGGGAACTAATTACCTTTTCCGACCAAAGCGGACACAGCCGTCAACTTCCAATCAGAAATCTGCTTCACCAGATCCACTGTTCACGGGTTCCCAATCCTCACAATTACTAATGAAGATGAATTATTTCGCAATACAACCTTCTTCACTCATCCTCGGCCTAATAAATCCACTCCATATTATCAGATATATGAAACCCTCGTTCTCCCCACAACTCATTCCAAATACGACCCCTTTTTTTATAATGGAACTGTTCTGCGACCGCCTAACACCCCTACCACAAGAAAACCTAATTCTCAAATTATTTTAAATTAATTCGGTCTGAGGAGAAAGTTGGGAATACGATAGATTATATGCCGTATATTCTAGCCATATGTTTCTTATTGCCATTCACCTAATTAGGTCTATTAATATTGTTACTGAGTGCAATTTCCCTTTTGTTTTTCATTTAAAAAAAAAAAATTGTTTGGCTTAAACAGTCATAATTGTTTAAAACACCAATAACCACTATATGTATGTAACTGAAAAATATTGAGATTTTTCAATTGAATAAAAGCTACTTTAATTTTCCTTCGGTCGGCATAATAATGGCATTAGATGTGGACTATGCCCAGTGCCAACTATATCAATGTCGCTTTCTCCGTTTACTTCTTTTTTCTCTGTAATGGATTGCACATGTATCCTAATTTGTAAGCTAACCCTAAACTTTAATCAGTTCTAAATTTTTAATTATAGTTAGGAAATCAGAATATTCTTGGTATATTGCATAAACAAATACAATACTCTTTCTTATACAATCTAATCTAAAAAAAAAAAACCTTTGGTACTTACACTAAGATGAAAGCATTGTTTTGATAAACATTTTTCTTGGTTGACGGATTATTTTTGAGTATCATGATATTGATGTACATGTCGAGAAGTATCCAAGAATGTACACATGATATAAGTTAATCGCTTGCTTCTAACTGAACTGTGTTTAGTAAGCTAACAAAATTTGAATTAAAATAACTTTAGTGCCCCATTGACAATTAATTTTTGATAGCAACAGCCAAATATAAAAAGCAAACTCTAAGGTCAAAGAAAATATACGAGTGGCTTATAGAAAAACTTGGATTGATTTATGACAATATGTGGCACGTGTAAAACCTGGACACTTTTGTATGTTAGAAGTTATCTGGATAAACTTTCTGAACGTGCGTTACATGTAAGCTATCCAAGATATGAGCTATCATCACTCTATAACTCTATGCATGCAAACGTGTGAATCCTCCTAGATTTATTTAGTTTTTTTTTTTTTTTTTTTTTTTAATACTGGTTAACAATCCTCGTAGGTTGCTAAACATATACGTCGTTGATGACCCAACACCTGTAATAACCCAAGATCCAAATACTATTTGTTCCTTAACCAGACCGCAAAAACCAACGTTTTCTAGGTTTAGTTCATCAGATACTATTTATGAATAAATATAAATCATAGTTCCATATATTTTAAGAATTTGATTGGAGCTCAAATTTCTTTTGGGATGGTTGAATTAGTGACTTTTGTGTTAACACCGAATCAAGTGGGTACGTAAGAATCTTAACGGAAGTGTAAATTATAGTAGTGCAAAATCTATAGAAAAGTGGAAGATTGCTGAAAATGTTTATCCTAATTGTAAAGTGACTTTTAGTATAATTAACAATTTGGGAGAGCCTTTGGAAAAGGACTTGTTCCTAACTTAACTTTACAAATTGATGTTCTTTCTTTTAGCTTTTTGTAGTGTGCCATATTTGTTTACGCACTTGACTCTTATGTCATCTTCCTCTTGATAGGTGCCCTTGTGCTCATCCGAAAGAGTATCTGATTATTATAATCAATACGTGTCGACGGTGTCGTGGAATGTGAAAGTGTTTAGTTCCCTTTTCAACATGTTTCACACTTTCACTAGGAGCAATTGGTTACTAGGACAGAAAACATTTAGTTCCCTTTTCAACATGTTCAATCACCTCATAATTATTCATAACTTCAACTTTCATCGGCTATGACTCACTAAGGTTCAAACATTCTCAGAAACAACTTTAATGCAACAAGAAGTCTATATTGATTTTGAACAAAGTGGTCGAGTTGCATTCAACTCAACCTACATGAAACATCGATCTAACAAGATTTAACTCTAATCACCATCATCATCCTACGGTTCCTACCATTGACCATGCTTGATCTAAAGTCTTATCTAAAACCCAATAAAAAAGACTCCTCACACAACGTCAAAGTAAAAGGTAGATAACAAAATACATAGATCGCATCATAAAAGATAAGAATGAGAGTTCATACCCAAAAAAATAAGATAAGAATGAGAGATTCTTCTTTTGGTTTCTTAAGTTTACATATAATACTTAAATAGCAAACTAATTTCAATTTGGTAGACTTAGGACATATCGGATCAGATCATATGTTAATAGATTATAGGTTTTGAAACGAATTATACAGGGCCTGATTATTTCAATACGAAATTATTTGATTATTTATTACTACTAGGGTGGTATAACAACGATAAACGAATATGAGATTTGCTTTGGGCTAAATTAAATACATTAAATCATTTCATAAAACAAAATAATTAAAAACACTCTCAGTATCTCACAAAAGGCAGCAATAATTATTCAGCAGCAGCCATGCTTTTGCTTTTGCTTTATACATTACATATACGAGTATATGTGCATAGATAATTAGAGTCCTGCAGATTGTAAAGGAAAGTGGAGAAACTGTTGTGACAACAGATTCCATTAACACAATGGATTTATACAAAGTGGAACCCCTTTATCTTTTTCACATTTCTATATTAATATTACCATTTTTATTTTCTTGATGTGCAACTTTGTATGGACACAACAAACTCTGTTTATTCATTTATTTACTTTGGTGGGAAAGCTATTTACGTTACCCACCTCTTGGTCTTTGTGAACCGTCGATATTGCTTCACTACTAAAAATTATATAAATTGTTCCATATTATCTTTTAACTAGTTTAAACTTTAAACTCATGAATCAAATACTTGTAGCTATGGTCATGCACTTTCTCTAGTTCTATTTTTAGACATGAAATCTTGGTGTCATTACTCTAATATTTCACACAAATACTCAAGTCAATAACATCGATTTAGGCAATAAAGGATTCGCTTTCTTTATAATTCGATGTCCAGTTACAATGTTCGTTTGTAGAGCATATGCATATATATACACTAAAGATTTGATTTTTAAATCCTTTTGAAATTAAGTTACCAAGGATTTCTGCTTAAGCTGGCTCTGGTGATCTTGCAAGCAAAGTAGCTTTTTTGTTACTTCTTGAACTCGATGGTTTGTCTCTTCCTCGCTTTTTAGTTGGCGTTAGGCTCACGACTTGACTCACATTGGACAACTTTCTAGGCAACTCACTGCTGATCAATGCCGGTGGAGGAAGAATGGCCACTGGAGTTCGCTTCGTCTTCAATTTCTCTTGATCTACTCGATGATATCTCTGCATTGTTCACAATTTGAAATGAAAAAAAAATTGAAAAAAATTGAAAACATAAAATAAACTAAGCCTGAATATGTACCAAATGCTCATGCTTTAAAGTTTAAACAGGCTCGATCCCTAATAAAAAGGGGGACCTTTGTACCAAAAAAATTTGGGACCTAATTGGGTTTATTTTTACATCATTAGACTTACTTTTGAATTTCTTTATAGTTTCTCTTATAAGAAAACGAGCCTTGAATTTGTTTTCCTTGTAATATTGAAATTAATTGCTTCCAAGTTAAAATGGGCCTTTTGTAAAGTAGTATGGGTCTTTGGACCTTTCTAGTTCTTTGGTCTTGACTCTTGACTTTAAGCCCCCCAATTTTGGGCTACTTGAAAAATATGGTTTTGAACAAAAGTTTATTTTGGATTATACTTTTATGAATGAAAAATCAAATCATATGCATGAAAAAGAATCACCTGAACCACAAAGTTGCGTCTTTCGCAGTCAAGAAACATGCTCACATTCCATTTTGTTTTAGCAGCAATCTTGTCTCTTACTGTAGAGAAACTGATTTGATCTCTAGAAGTGAAGCGATCAACTTCATTGAACCAAAGGCAAGTAAATAGATTGCTAATTGGAACATGCTCTCTTAAAATGACACATCCTTCTGGTATATCTGAAAATGCCAACCACACAAGTCATTAAGAGAAATTTTAGATTATATTGCTAAGATAACGTTTATCCATACCGCTTGTGATTGGGAGCTTCGCAGTAGAATAAGGTATTAAACCTTCTTTCTTGTAGAAATCCACTTGAAAATCTATAGACGCATTAGCATATTTACCAGCAGCTTTATTTGCTTCAGCTTCCACAAACACATCAAAACGTTTGTAATGTCTAGAGATGGCAAATGTGACATTTTCCCTCCACAAGAACCTAAAATGAAAAATAAAATAAAATAAAATGTCAGAATATGGCGGCACAGAAACTGAGTCTCCAAGACTAATAAGCTTATTATAACCTCTCGAGAATTTGATATGGATCGACCACAAGGTCCAATTTTCCATCAATCCATATGGAATACCTTGAATTCGGAAACAGCCTATGAACAAGAAGCTTTGGCACCTGCAAGAAAGAAAGAAAGATCATAATCTTTTTTTTTTTTTTTTTTTTTTATAAATGATCATATTCAAAAGATAGAGAAAATGTTTATATATAATTTTGTACCTTTCCGTTGCGCCTTCCATCTGTATAAGGGAGATTATGAACAACAACAACTCTCCATAATCCTACTTTCTTGGTGGTTCTATTTAAGCCTTTGTCTTTCTTCAAGCTTGATTCAGTTTTCTCATCAATAAACATGATGAAACAAACCGTTTGCGCAGAATATTTACTAATATTGCTCGGGCTCTTCACATCATCAAAAGCATCTGAAAAAAAAAGAGTAAGAGAGCTTCTTCATCAGAAGAAACCATAAGAAAAAAAAAACAAGAACCAAACACGACTAGAGAATCATTCACCAAAGACTGTTGAAGCAACAACTATCCCTCGACACCGTTTCATTGCAAGAAGATCAGTCTTATCGATATCGAATCCCGTTCCTCTTCCAGGTTCAGGTCCTTTGACAAATCTTGTATAACAGTTGTGGTAATATATTAGCCAAGAGAGAAAACGAGACAAGAACTCAAGAGATGCTATAACTTACTTACCCGCAATGCACACTCATCGATGATTTGATGTTAAAAGTTCTTCTCCTCTGTTTCAAAGTCGGATAACCGCCAAAATCTGATCCTCCAAACTCTGTTTTCCGGTTTAGTGGATTCTCATGTATAAATGTTAAATTCTTAAGAATAGGAGAAAACGAAGGCGAGCTTGGCATCAAAGCGATTGCTTCTTCTAATGGAAGGTAACAAACCGGACATGCTGAAAAATAATAAAAATAATAAAAAAACAAGCAAGAACAATGTTTGCATAAAAATATGTCTCAAACCTTTTGTTAACGTAAGAATCAAGAAAGAGATCTTACGGCGTGGTCCGGTTCTTTTTTTGTCAGCTGGTGGAGGAGGTAAAGTGAACTTGTTACAAGGATGGTCTTGAGGAAGTGTGTAACCATGAAAGTATGGAGGAGGACGAGGTCGATAAGGTTTAGCAGATTTTCCCACGTGAGATAGATTATGGATATTGCTTATTTGTTGTTTATTTGTATTGCCATTCAAATGCAGTTTCTTCTGAGGAACTTGCAGTTTTTGAGCATCTTCACCTGATTGCAACCAAAAAGGAAGACAACGACAACTGGAAGGAATCAGAAACCTAAACAAAAATCGACTTTTTTTATTTCCCTAAAGAAGTAGTAGATCCATATATATACCAAATTTATCCTATAACGCATCAGTTTCATTTTTTTTTTTTTTTTTAAATTTATTGATTGTATAGATATGGAAACCAGATATAGTATTTGTTAACTCAGTGTGGTTTTGGTTCGGTTAAGGTTTGATATACAGTAAATGGTTTGTTTGATTTAAGGGGTGCTTGGTGATTAAACTTTTAAGGCTTTAGAAACAAATTAAAATGTTGAAAGTTAATTTTTTCTCTGTCCTAAATCACTCAAAGTTCCTACAATATCTCACAACCCAGATTTTTATTTTTTACACTACATTTCTGAGTTTTTCAGAAAGCCAACAATGTGTGACTTTTGTTTTCTTAAAGTTACAGCCCATTATTTTAAAGTAAAAGTTTTAACAGTTATTTACAAAATTAAAAGCTAAAGCCTAAAGTTTTCAAAGTCTTCACCAAGCATCCCCTTAGTTTTCAGAGATAAAATAACCTGAAAAATATTCTTATACAATTCTTTAACAAATATTACAACTATATAGTATGCTTACCTCTATTAATAATATGTATATGTATTAGATTTAGCAAAAATAAAAATAAAAATCAGTTCGCTTAAATTCACATATATGTATATATATATATATATATATATATATATATATATATATATATA
>OVBJ01002253.1:0-19359 GCA_900406535.1 Noccaea bulbosa
ATTTGACTACCTGGTTCTCTCTCTTCCAGCAATATTGATCTTGCCTTCCTCTCTCTTCACCCCGGCTTCTTCAATTTGCTTTTTTAAAGCTCCTTTCCTTTGGTTTTTGTATTAATCTTTTCTTTATTCATCTTCTACTTGTTGTATCTTCGGACTTCTTTTGGAACGGAAGAAGATGAATTAAAAANAAATTAAATTAAAGACTCTATATGCTGAAGAACCACTGTCGTGTGCTCATATGTAGAAAGAAAACAAAAAAACATTACCTTTAGCCTTTAGGTTTCATTTAATAGTTTACAATTTTTGAAGTCTTCTTAGAATTTAAAATTATCATTTCAGAAATTGAGAAAATAGTGTTAATCGATTATATTTAACAGTTTACAAAATAGTTTAAATTTTAGAAGTTTACATATTCCTTTTTTCAATATTTAGGAGTTTAGACTCAAAAGTGCAACCTTCATGTTTCTTAATCATCTGATTGTCAAACAAGAGTTTTGCACTTTAAGATAATTTCTGGGTCGCTTGATTGTAAGCTCTTGTTTGATTTTCATTCAGAAAACTCAACTTTTATGGGATTTTCTTCCCTATAAAAAATAAAAAAGTTAAAAAAACAATAAAAAACAATAAAAAACCCATAAATGTTACTTCTCACGGTGGGCAAATCAGTCATTGCCTCATTGGAAACATCGGAAGATTTTTATTATCTTTTAGTCGCGAGCCTGACTGCAACCGTTCTTCCTCGGTCGCTTCGTTTTGTTTTTCCTCTTCACTAAAACCCAAGCCGCACGCGTGAGCTCCACGCGCCTCCGCTATTTCCCTTTCTCGAGCTACCTCTTCTCTCCGATCATCGAATCGGTTTCTTTCTCCATCTCCGGGGATTATTCTGTCCGATTGTCCGTCGTTTTATCTTAGTTACCCCAAGCCCTAGGACATTCCAGTGTCTCTCAATCTCCGAAATTTCATTTTTAGGGTTTGTTACTGAAATCGATACCTTCGAGTAGAGATTTCGCTGCGGAGCTGATTGAATCATTCTTAACATGTGATTGCTGTTTACAAAATACGAACAATGGCTGATAGCAGTAATAAGAAGAGGAAAGAGTCTATCAGTGAAGGAGACATCGCCACTCTTTTGCAAAGGTCTCTTTTTTTCTAACTTGTTTATTCGTTTTTCCTCTATCTACTGGGCTTGACTGATTCTTCGTGGGGTTTCGCAGATATGACATGATGACGATACTGAAGTTGCTACAGGAAATGGCATATTACGCTGAGCCTAAGATGGACTGGAATGAGTTAGTGAAGAAGACTACTACTGGAATTACAAGTGCTAGAGAATACCAGTTACTGTGGCGGCATCTTGCTTATCGAAATCCTCTCCTCCCCGTGGAAGACGGTGCTCAGCTTCCGGTCTGTCTAATCTCTTTTCAATCTCAGTTTCGATATATTGCTCTTGTCTTGAGATTTTCAATGGGTTTTGACTTCTCTGATGTACATTAGACACTCAATTTGGCATCACAACTTTTCAATGAGGTTCTTTTAGGGTCTTGTTATGGTTTCTTGGGATGTTGATTCTGTATGGACGTGTGTGGTGGAAGACAGATGACCTTTTTTGCTAATTATGTTTCTTGTTATTCACAAAGTACTCAAATTTGTGTTGCATTGCTAATGTGTGTTAATCTTAATCTTTTGCTTTGGACTCTTACTTGTTACATTAGAGTGAGTATTTGAGGAGTGGCTATTGTGCTCAATATTGTTGTGTACCTTTTCTTGAGAGTCTAAGAGTCGAAGTGCCACTTGTTTCGATCTAATTTGTTGGTGGATATTGAAACTTGGTAAAAGGCATTTTGGTGGAAAATGGAATGACTTCCGCTACTTGTATCATGTAATAGCTGTGGATTACAAGACGTAGTTGCAAATTTTAACAAACTCTTGCTTGTGCAGGATGTTGATAGTGACATGGAGTGTGAATTGGAGGCTTCCCCTGCAGTCAGCGTTGATGTAGTTTCAGAAGCTATGGCGCATGTGAAAGTAAGTAAGAAGGAAATAGAAGATAATTATATGAGATTATTGCTCTTTCCTCTCAAAAGTCCTTGTTCAGTTTCCAGAGAAGAGCTGGTTCTCTATACTTAAGCATCATAAGTGCTGTTTCTCTGCGACATTTTCTCCCTAGAGATATTTGAGTTCCTAGATTCATGTAGGTGATTCCATATATATATATTGAGATCTGGTGGTTTTTATTGAGATTTATTGACGATATCTCTAATTATGAGGGAACTTGCAGATTACAATTGCGTCTTCCTTTTATTGGGTCTTGGGGTCAAAGTATTTTTAGATTGTCCGTACCAGTATTGCTCCTGATTTTTCTATTTATGGACTATGCATGATCAGAATCTCAGTT
This sequence comes from Noccaea bulbosa, assembly GCA_900406535.1. NCBI lineage: Eukaryota > Viridiplantae > Streptophyta > Magnoliopsida > Brassicales > Brassicaceae > Noccaea > Noccaea bulbosa. Next base: position 2,396 of record OVBJ01002253.1, read on the forward strand.
AGTGGTCTGCATACCACCATGCAGTCTTCCTAATAATTTAGTGTCTGATTATTCCGGATCACTAATGATCCAAATACTAAGTTTTCTGTTTTTGTCTCCTTTTGTTTAGGTGATCGCTGCTTCCTATGTGCCAAGTGAGTCTGATATTCCCGAAGACTCAATGGTTGAAGCTCCCTTGACCATCAACATACCTTTTGGCCTGCAGAGGGAGCCTCAGGAACCATCAGACTCGTATTGGTCGTCAAGAGGGATGAATATCACCTTTCCGGTTTCTCTTCAGAAAGCAGCTGACGGACCTAATGGAAATGGGCCAGCCAGTAGCATGGCTCCTCGGAAGAGACGAAAAAAATGGTCATCTGAGGAGGATGATGAGCTGATCGCTGCTGTGAAGCGACATGGTGAAGGCAGCTGGGCCGTTATTGCAAAGGAAGAATTTGAAGGGGAGAGAACAGCCTCACAACTCTCGCAGGTTGTAATTTCATTTGGCTGATTTATGTATCTCATTTTCCTCTTATCTTTGAATAATTTTCCATTTACATTGTGCATCTCGTATCAGCATGCTTGAGCTTCCTTATGTAGTTTATGCATTCTGCCTGTTTATTGCTCTGTGGCATATGCTGTGCATGGTCTTTCTTTACCATCTCGCGTAAAGACATTTCACAGTCATAGGATTATGGTAGGAATCTGAGCCTCAAACGAAGTGGGTATAATATGAGGGGTGACGTTTCCTCTGTTGATAATAATTGCCACCCCATCCTTTTCTTTTTCAGTTAGTGTCCAGTTCTTGGTATCACCACCTGCTTATGCACCATTATCTGAATTCTGTTAAGGATCATCTTGGCTTAGAAGAGATTAAATATATCACACCCCTTGAAACAAACTCCATGAGCTCCTTATGATCTTAGGCTTTTACATCATGTATGTCACACTGTCAGGTTGCATTTTCACACTTGTTTTGTTAGTTGAATTTTGTAGCAACTATAACGTGTCGAGAAATATATCCGTTGTCATCTAGTTTGGTCTGGAGGTGGTTTCTCCCCATTTTTCCCGGCGACGGATTTCTGAATGATATGATTAATAATCTCTTGACTAGCATAGTAGGCAGCCACTGAAGGCAATAATCTTCTCTGTCAACGAAAGATTTTCAGGGACAAATTTGGATGGGCATCTGTAACGCTTTTTATTTAGCATATATCTTTCATCGTACTGGTAGCAAACTGAATTTTTTATTTGCAGCGGTGGGGAGCTATAAGGAGAAGGTGTGATACTTCGAACACCTTTGCCCAATCTGGCGTACAGCGAACAGAAGCACAAATGGCAGCTAATCGTGCATTATCTTTGGCGGTGGGAAATCGGTTATCCTCAAAAAAACCTGCAGTAGGTATGAGTGGCTATGTTTTAACTTGTTTAAATTGTTTTTTTCTGCAAAGCTAAAATTTTTTTGCCCCCAACGCTTCTCTCAGTTAGATTTGACTGTGTTTGTTTAGGTATTCCTCCAGTGCTTTCATCCGGTAGCATCACAGGAGCACAAGCCAACGGTGCCAACAGTGGTACTTCATTTCAAGGTCAACAGTCTCAGCCAGTAGTTCAAGCATCGCCCCGGGGAGCAACATCCGTTCCAGCTGCAAAATCTCGACTTAACGCAAAGAGAACAACAGCAAATTCCAGTTCGAGAGCGGAGCTAATGGTAACAGCTAATTCAGTAGCTGCTGCAGCCTGTATGTCTAGCCTAGCAACTGGAGCATCAGTGCCGAAGGCTGAAGCAGGAAAGAACGCTGTTTCTGTGTTAGTACCAAAGGCTGAACCCGTAAGAATCGCTTCCACTTCCACAGCCTCTTTGCCTCCTCCATCAGCACTGAACGCTGAGCCTGTTAAACCGGCTTCGGCAGCCTCTTTGCCTCTTCCATCAGCTGTATCATCAGCACTGAACGCTGAGCCTGTTATACTGGCTAGGGCAGCCTCTTTGCCTCCTCCATCAAGTATATCAGCATCAAAAGCTGAGCCTGTTAAACCCGCTTCGGGAGCTTCTTTGCCTCGTCTATCAGGTATTATATCAGCACCAAAGACTGAGCCTGTGAAAACCGCGCCTGCAGCATTTTTGCCTCGTCAATCAGGCATTGTATCAGCACCAAAGGCTGAGCCTGTAAAAACCGCTTCTGCAGTGTCTTTGCCTCGTCCATCAAGCATTCTATCAGCACCAAAGGCTGAGCCAGTGAAGAGCACTATTGCTTCTGCTACTAACAGTCAAGCGGTTGGACCGTTGAATATGAGAAATGTAATTAATGGAAGCCCAAAGCCCGTGATATCTTCTTCATCACCTTCTAATAAGCCGTCACATATGGCTCCTTTCTCCAAAGGACCTACAATCCAGAATAATTCAGTTCCTTCTGGTTTTGCGTCGTCAAGGTTGGCCCCTATACAGAGATTTCCTGCGGCAAACGTAATGCCACAAAAGCCAAGTGCGGGAGTGACAGTTACCACCTCTAACAAGCCGGTTGTTGTGCAGAAAGAGCAATCTCAGGCTACTGTAATGCCACAGAAACCAAGTGCGGGAGCGGCAGTTACCACCACTGACAAGCCGGTTGTTGTGCAGAAAGAGCAACCTCAGGCTACTGTAATGCCACAAAAGCCAAGTGCAGGCGCCGCAGCTACTGCTTCTTGCAAGACGGTTGGTGTACAGAAAGCGCAAACTCAGGTTAGTGTAATGACACAAAAACCAAGTGTTGGAGCGCCGGTTACCGCGGTTGGTGTACAAAAAGTGCAAACTCAGGCTACGTTAATGCCACAAAAGCCAAGTGTGGGAGCGGCAGTTACGCCGGTTGGTGTACAGAAAGAGCAAACTCAGGCTACTCTAACGCCACAAAAGCCAACTGTGGGAGCGGCAGTTACCGCTTCTTGCAGACCACAGAAAGAGCAACCTCAGGTAACCAGATCAAGCCCACTGACCGCCACAACAGCACCTCAGCTGAGTAAAACTATCTCAACAAACACAGTGATTAGCACAGGAAAGCTGGTGGCTGCAAAACTGGAGATTCCTCCTAGTCTTATGCCTTTGAGAAACCTAGTACCGCTACCGCAGAATGAAGTTGGCAGTTGCGCCGGTAAAAGCTTGGTGGATAAACCGCCTGCGAAAGAGAGTAGTACCACGGTTTCGCCTCTTGTTCGAGCTGCGGCTGAATCAAAACCCAAAGACGAAGCAAGTAAAGGAAAAAGTCCAGATGTTGCAGCCATGACAGGGACCGGGCAGAAGAGTTCATAGTTCATTTGCAGAAATAGTTGTTGCACTTTCCATTTACGTTTTTTCTTAGGACTCAAGATCACAGTACGATGATGTACAGTAGTACTTACTACTAATTAGTAAAATGAGAATTTAAATACATTTTCAAGTCTCGAAAGCAGTGAAAGCAAGAAGATACAGTTTTAATTTCCATCTCATTAGCCAATAGTTTTGGTACAAGAAAAGAAAAAGCTAGAAAACAAGAAACTGAAAAAGGCAAATATAACAAAGAGATGATCGATTGATGATATGATTTATTCAGGGAGCTTTCCAGGTTTAATGTAACTAGACTGTTTTTGCAGAGCTGGAGATGGACTGACACAAGAGAAGAGAGATGACGCAGATTGCTTCTGTTTACTATGTTTCTTTAACTTGACACCGAACAAGAACGACCGTAATGGAATCCTCGGTCTTCCACTCGACGAGCTCTTACTCGGAGTTGTTCTTGCCTCTGTTGCACTTGTGATCCCAAGATCCTCTTCCAGTTGACTCAGAATCCTCTCTGCTTCAGTTTTCATCGCTATTACACGATCAAGACCCGATTGAAGTTCGCTTGAGACCCTTTTGTTCTCTTGTTTCATGTTAAGTATCTCTCCATGGAACTTTGCAGCTTGGTAACCACTAATCTCTGAATCACTTACTTTACTACCACCTGATTGAGACGTGACTCTCGCGATCTCTTCTTGGATATTAGCTAGTGATGCATACCTTCCTTGGAGTTCGTCTTTAAGAACAGCACTGTTCTCTAGCCATAGCTGAAGCTCTGTTCGAATCTCTCTAAGATGTCTATATATAGGTTTTGCCTCTGATGCAACTGCAGAGTTACTACCACTACTTCTTGGAGATTCTTGCTGTTGCTTGCTTTCGATTCTCAGTTTCGATAGCTCTGATTTCAGATCATGAACTGTTGACTGGTACTTCTGTATCTGATGCACAGACGTGCTAAATCTTAACCAGAACTCGAGATTCTCTTCCAACACCGCGTCAATATCAGCACGAACTTTGTCTTCCACAGTTGGTATCTTTGTTCTTGGACTGTCGTTAACATCTACAAATTTCACTCTAACTTCAGCTGACTTTGTCCTTCCTGGTGTTCTCTTCACGTCTCCTCCTTGATGATGCGGCGTAGTGGAAACCGAAAAGAGAGAAGTCGGCGAAATGCTCACGCTTTCTCTCTGTCCTTGATCATGTTCCAACTGGTTGTTTCCTTCTACTTGATGCGGAGAACCTTTCCCAAGCGTGTCGAGCTTTTGGCGTAAAGATTGAATCTCTACGTCTTTGTAAGCAGCAGCGTTCTTGAGTTCTCTTAACTGTAATGCTAACTCGAAGAATCCTTCTCTGTTCTTCTTCTCAACTTCACCTAACTTTCTCTTTACTTCTCTGTAGTCTCTTAGTACTGATGTGTACTCATCTAACAGAACTTTCTCTCTGTCCTCCATGCCATCTGGTAACAACTGACGCCAGTTTGGTGTCTCTTCATCTTCGTCTTCCGTCACAAGATCTTCTGCTTCTGTTCCGAAACAAGTGCTTGCTGTTTCCGATAAGGCGAGCGAATCTTTAACCTCAGGTTTCTCTTCTTGACCTCCTTCAATGTCTTCTTCACTGTCATTAACTAAAATGGCAGCAGCTTTCTTCCTTTCTTCCACACTACTCCTCGTTTGTGTCTCCTTTGAGTTTGAATTCAAATCTTCTGATCCTGAAACAACTGGCAATTCCTGGAAAATTCCGGCTCCCTCCACATCTTCATCCATCTTAACATCGTGTAACTTGCCAGATAAATCATCAGCAGTCAGATTAGCTTCCTTGAATTGAATTTGTAGATTCTTGTTCTGATTTTCCACTTTCTTGAATAGCTTTCTCACTTTTCTCAGCTCGTCTTCAAGCACTGTTATCCTCTGTTTCATATCCGTAGTATCCGAAACAAGAGACGCCTTGTCTTCCTCTAGACCGCGGATATGTTCATGTAACCCATCTGTCTCTGTTCTTAACGTCTTCACCAATGCAGTGTGAGAAGAAGCATTGGTCTCCAATGAAACAACTCTCTGCACAAGATCATCAATCTTCTCCGCAAGCTTCACAACAGTTAGATTCTCGTTTATATCTTCTCTCTCAGATTCATAGCTCGTTTCTTGAACTACATCAGCTTCTTCTTCACCTTCTTCTTCTTCTTCTTCTTCTGTCCCAGCAAGATAATAATCATCCGATTTCTCAAATTTGTTCCTCAATGAATCAAACCTCTCTTTAGCAGTAATGATCCTGTCTTTCTCAACTTCAGCTTCTTCAACAGATTGCTTCTGCTTCTCCTGAAGCCTAGCAAGTGTCTCTTTACAAGAGCTCACCGCGGTGCTTGCCATCAACGTCCTAGCTTCACTATCATCAATCGCAGCGCCAAGACCAAACTCATCTTGTAAGCTACAAACCCTCTTCTGCATCTCAGTCACTTCATTCTCCAAATCCCAATACCTCTCATAAGACTGTTCATATGAGCTTCTCACAAACTCCTTCTCCGTCTGCAACGCCAAGATCCCCTTCTGTAGCTTATCAATCTCCTCCAAGCCCTCTTCTTTACTCAGCCCCGAACTCACAATCGCCGCTTCCCGCCTCGCCATTGCAGTAGATACTGCCCTTTTAAGACCAGCCGATCCTTTTCTTGACAACATCATAGACGGACTCCTGAATTCTTTCTTTGGGATCTCAGGGACTTCAGGTATGTTGCTTCCCTTGGGAATTAGATGAAGATGTTTAGGCGGTTTTCCTTCGTAATCTGAATTTCCATCATCATCATCATCCTCCAGAGGAAACTGAACATGTTCAGGGAAAGCTGTGGCGATTGTGCGGTTAGCACTTTGAAGCTCTCTAGACAGATGATCATAGCGTTCGGCTAATGCGCGGTATGATCGAAAAGCTTCTTCGACGAAATTAACAATCTCTGGCCTTTTACGGTAATACATCTCAGCTCTTTTCGCAAATGTGTCTCCATCTTCATCTATGATCTTAAGAGTATACTCTACTTTCTCTTCCATATCTACAACAACACCAGATAATTTTTTTTTTCTTTTGCTTAATTATACACACAAGATCAAGAACATTATAAGGAAAAATGGAACGTACCTTGAAGATTGTGTTCGAGCCATTTGGATTGCTTTGTGCGGATGTGGCTGGCCCACCACCATGAATACGCATTGCTCGCTGCTCTCTGCAACATCTTTTTTGTTCTAAGGACGAAGAAGAAGAAGAAGAAGAAGGCTCAAACATGGCAGATTCATCATCAATGTGATGTTGTAGGTGTAAAGTTTGGAACTTTTTGAGACTTTCAGGATCAGACAAAGAAGAGAGAAGCAAGCCTTTGTCCGTGTGTAATGGACATGCCCGAGTATTTTGGTGAATCCTTTGATCAACCTCATTTTTAGGATGTTCCCTTTGACAAATAACAAAAAAGATAAGACCAATAAAAAATTAAGAAATCTCGCATTTCCTTTTTGTCTGCATGTTACTTTCAAAACATGTAATTTACTATGTGAATATTAGGTTGGTTTATTAATTAAGGTTCGAGTAATTTGCACTGCATGTTCAAATGTATAGTTTGTGCATATACGAAATAGTATTTTGGTACATCTTTACTTAATATTTTTGGGTCCAAAAAACTAACATTGCAGAAGCTGTTTTAACGATCCAAAAGTACACACAGAGAGAGAAGAGCATGAATTTACACAATCTCAAGGTTATACAAATGGCTAAGTTGAGTTAAAGCAACAAGGAGGTTGAAGCTAATTCAGTTAAAAAATTTCTCACCTTTTACTCTTCTTCTTAGACGCTTTGCGAACTCTTTGCACAATGGAAGTTTCAATGTCTTCTCTCCGTTTAATCATACCTCTAGTCTTCACTCCCTCAACTCTTGTAACCACACTCTCATCATCATCATCAATATCATTACTCACTCTTGATTTCTCACATTCCTTCTCTGATTTCTTCTCTGTACTAAGAGAAGAAACCAAATCTCTTAAACTGTCGACTACATCATCCAAGATCTTATTTTTCAAGCAAGAAGAAGAAGAAGAAGAGCTCAGTAGAAAATCCTGAAACCTATTCACAGGAATATCATCGAACGAAAAGCTCAAATCTTTCTTCTCCTCTACGAATTCTTCATCGTAATTATACGGAAACCCTAGAAGAAAACGATTGCAAACCTCAGGCGAGACTCCGTTCTGTAAACTACGCGACCGGTTGATGAATCCACTGATACAAATTGTGATCCCATCAAATGTCTCGAGGGTGTTACTATCATGCCTCTTTGAGATTGTTCCTGATGAAAACAGCCTCACTTCAGATCCGCGTTTCGATTCGAATCCTGTAACACAGAGACCATTCACGTTTGCCTTCTTCGTTAGCCACCAGTCGGATAAGGAGACGGATTTTAGGGTTCCGGCGACGGGAGTTAAGGCACCGAAGGAAAACGGAGTTTGAGGAATCCCGTCGGTCCCTTGAGGGGAATCAGGTTCCGGCACAAATCTGGAGCGAGTGCGCGGCGAGGAAATGGGTTCCGGCACAGATCCGGAGCGAGTGCGCGGCGAGGAAATGGGTTTTGGCACTGCTCCGGCGCGAGTGCGCGGCGAGGAACGGCGTGCTGAGAGAGGCTGGGATTTTGACTTCATCGCCGCCATCAGAAACGTCTCGGTAGTCCCACTAACAAAACAAAAAGCCCCTCCAAATATTTTGGGTTTGCAAATTCAACCCCACGTTTTTAAAACTATATCATGTGCCCCATTACTGTTTAGAATCTCGATAGAATAATATCGTTATTGGGCTTGAGCCCCAAACGTGGGCCGCTCAAAAATAGCTTGGTTGGTGGACCGATACATATATAATTCGAGGGTCCAATTTTGATAATTTTTATATCACGTGGGAAGCATGCGGGAGAGGATCTGGATAAGAGGAATCCAAAAATTTTCGATTGGTGAAAATTGTAAATTTGCGGGACCACGAAAAATTGAAATTATCATTCATTTCATCGTATCATCATTTTTTTCGCTATCAAAAGCTTTCGATGAGGCTGCGAATTGCTAAAACCATAACACGCGTATTTTAGAGAGAGAGAGAAGGTTACGTCAACTTCCTGGCGCACGTTAGTTATAGGCATGTCTTGTGGTTTGTTCTTCTCAGAAGAAAGAAGAAAGTAACAACCAAGAAGAAGAAGCTCTCTTCTTCACCGTTTCCCTCTGATTTCATCCACTGATCTTACCCCGATCTCTCCACCTCCTTCTTTGCTTCTCGTCGCTTTTACTTCCTCTTCTTCTCGATTTCTGATTTTCGTACGTCGTAGGTAACTTCCGCGAAAGTAATTTCGTTTTCCGTGGCTTCAATTTTTATCAGAAACTAGAAGAGTTCGAAGGAGAATGTGAAATCCGATTAGAATCCAGCTTCGATTAGTGCGAATGTTCAGTAATTTGAAAGGAATCGTCTCATGTGCATTGCTTGATTTCTCATTTCCGTACGCCGTAGGTAACTTCTGGTTAAGTTGTGGCTACAATTTTGCCAGAAACTAAAAGATTCGAAGGCGTAGTGTGTAATCGGAGTGTAATCCTGCTTTGATTAGGCAAAGATCGGCTTCATTAGTACAAATTTTCAGTAAATTGAAAGAGTTCGTCTCATGTGGATTGCTAATGTATTCGTTCCTATGAGTTGCTTGTGTGAAGTTAGAATTATGCTAATCTTTTGTTCAATGTTCAATGTTCTTCGAAGCTAATTCTTGATTTTGTGCAGGTTTATTCGCTAATTGATTGTATAAAGGAGCGTGGTTGATCTTTTTTTTTGTTATCTACACTTGGGATGATGATGATGCGTACTGTCTCTCTACCACTGTCTCATGATCTGAATGTTCATAAGGTCCATGAAGCTTCTGGATTCCATAATGTGTGTAGTGTTGTGATTGAATATTACTCTTTTTTTTTCATCAGCTCCTGCGTTTTGTTTTCTTAAAATTTCTCTTTTTCCTGCAGAGTGTTGCTGGTAAACATCGTGTGTATCTGTCACGAACAAGTCTTTCATCATGTGCCACGGTATCATTTGTGCTCATAGCATAGTTTAATGGTTTAGTTTCTTGCCTCGTGTCTCTGTTAGTGACTCTATCTGATTTTCTTCAAGCAATGTTGTGAGGAACTCTCCTTTAACTTTAGCAATGTTGGTATTGTATTCAAGTTTGTGTGTGTATGTGTCTGATACTTATGTGTAGCTAAAATAGTTTCTCGCCTTGAGGATTGTTAGCCATATGTTTGCTATTATCTCGCCATCTTGAACATAGATTCATGTTCTTACTAGTAAGTTTTCTTTCCTGTTGTATTAGAGACAAGACGTTTGGAGTCTTCAGCTTCTGGAGAACTTGAGCGGTTCTAAAGCCCCTGTATCATCTAGGTGTAATGCTTTCGTTTGCCGAGCAGCTCTCTTTCCAGGGAGTGGAAATGAAGGTCCCATTGTTAAATCAACTGCAGTAGTATTCACAAGGTTATATGCTAAACCATTATTCATTTATACTCTTTAGAGGTTATATGCACACCATAAGAGACGACTGGGATAGGATTTACATTCCGTGATTGTATTGTCCATTAACAACTTTTTAGTTATTGAGACCTCAACTATTTTACCTGAAATGTTTCGTCATTGGTATCAGGGCGTATGATGCTTTACGCGGAAATCCTCATTTAATGAAACTAATTCCAGCAGTTGGGATTCTTGCATTTGCGACATGGGGGATTAGACCCCTTCTGCGTCTTACTAGAGCTACCCAGTTCGATGTGAGATGTCATTCGCTCTTATATAGTTCTTCACTTTCGGTTCCTAGAGTACTTGTTATAGTTTAACTTTTAAGTGAATGAAACTTTAATTGCAGAAGGGGAATGATGCAAATTCACACAAGAGCAGCATGCAATACATTGTTGTCTCATATCTTCAGCCTTTGCTGCTTTGGGGTGGAGCACTTCTTTTATGCAGGTCCACATTATTTTTGTTTCTTTACTAGTTACCTATTATATGTTTTTACTAAAAACCAATATGAAATTGTCTCTCAGAACATTGGACCCAATAGTATTGTCTTCAAGTCCCAGCCAGCTTGTTAAAAAACGCCTTCTTAGCTTTGTTCGGTCCATGTCAACAGTGTTGGCATTTGCCTACTGTTTATCAAGGTGAGCAAGAGTTTATGTGTACATTGAGCTTCCTATTGAGCTTTATTGAGTTGCAAATGGTATTTCAGTTACTGAGCATGTATGCTTTTCTGCAGCTTACTTCAGCAGACACAGAAATATTTCACGGAGACAAATAATCCTGCTGATACCAGAAGTGTATGTCTCCTTGTCCTTAAACGAGTTTTCTTTTAGTGAACTCATTATTTTAGTTGTTCTGAAGTAACAAACTCATTCGACATTGATGTAAAAAACTTCAGTTGGCTGATGCAAAGGTGGTACTTGATACTAGATGATGATATCTTTTAAGCACTCTCCAGCGTAGGGGGTTTATTGAGAAATATGTTTATCTGTTTATTGTTATGCCAGATGGGTTTCAGTTTTGCTGGAAAAGCTGTCTACACTATGGCGTGGGTTGCTGCCGTTGCATTGTTTTTGGAGCTGTTGGGTTTCTCTGCCCAAAAGGGGCTAACCGCAGGGGGTCTGGGGACAGTATTGCTCACTCTTGCTGGTCGTGAGGTGAGGTCCTTTCTTTGTGAAAAAAACCTTTGGCATACTAAATTCTTTTTCTACAGTGGGACAATAATACTTTTTGTGGATGGTGCAGATACTTACAAACTTTCTTTCAAGCATTATGATTCATGCTACACGGCCCTTTGTACTGAATGAGTGGATCCAGACCAAGATAGGAGGCTATGAAGTTTCTGGCACTGTAGAGGTCTCTTAATATGTCATTCTATCTTTGGTCTCTTTGATCTTTATTTGTATCCAAGTCACTGACTTCAAACAGTAGACTTCTTTTTCTTTTTCTCATGTGAACTTTGTTCCACAGAGATTGACTTTGCTTCTTTTTCAGGAAGTTGGTTGGTGGTCACCCACAGTTATCAGAGGTGATGACCGTGAAGCTGTTCATATTCCTAACCAGCAGTTTACTGTAAATATCGTGAGGAATCTAACTCAAAAGACACATTGGCGGATCAAAACACATCTTGCCATCAGTCATCTTGACGTCAGCAAGATTAATGTGAGAAACATCTTTTTCTTCTACATGTATCCTTTCATTCCTGCACCTTTAAAGTTTGTTGGCTCATTCAGTGTATAAATTTCCAACTTTGCAGAACGTTGTGGCTGATATGCGTAAGGTTTTGTCTAAAAATCCTCAAATCGAGCAGCAAAAATTACACAGAAGAGTCTTTTTGGAGGAAGTAGATCCAGAAAACCAAGCCCTTAGGGTAAGAAGATGCCTTTTCATTTGAACTTTATTCCTTCAATACGTTTTTGTTTCACGCCATACTTTGTTCTGATATCTAGTTCTGATATTGTTGCAGATCCTGATATCTTGTTTTGTAAAGACTTCCCGTTTTGAAGAATACCTCTGTGTTAAGGTATGTAAAAGTTGACAAAGAAGACACTTCTCATAGCTGTTGTGGTAGATCTCTTTGGCTGCTGATATATATCATTCGAATTGTGCATTTCTCCCTATGAATCAGTTGCAATTTTGTGTACATGCTACACTTTCAAAGGAGAACACTAGAGCACTAGATTAGTTTGATCTCTGAGCATCTACATGTGTTTATGTGTGTCTGTGGCTCTGTGGACGTGTATGTTTTATGATACACCTTATTATATGCCTTGAGCTTATGTCATTAAAATTTGTATTGTTGAACAGGAAGCAGTACTCTTGGATCTTCTCACAGTTATCAGGCATCATGGAGCACGCCTAGCAACTCCCATTCGCACAGTTCAGAGAATGCGTCATGAGGCTGAAGTGGACAGCGCTGCATTTTCAGACATAGCTTACAATCAAGCAGCGATGAACCGTCGATTCATGCTGATTGAACCGTCCTACAAAATCAACAGCGATGACAGCGCAAAGTCTTCCTCGGAATCTGATGGTGAAGCAGAAAACAACGGATCAGTTTCGGTTTCAAACGCCAAAAAGGAGAAACCTAAAGCAGGTCTTGACTCCAACTCCAGCACAGGCACTAAAGGTACCACAACCTCAACATCGGATCAGCCAGTAGAGCAAAAGCCGGAAGAGAATAAGAAAGAGAGTGTGGGAGAGTCGGATAAAGCAGAGAAGGACGAAGTTTCTGATGGCGAAGGATTAACAGAGCAGACATTGAAACCAAAAGCAAAACAAGGGAACGAAAAGAGCAGCGGAGATCAGAAAGGTCGAGATAGTGGTGGTTCCGGTACCAGTTCGTTGCTAGAGGAGAACATTGTTCTTGGTGTTGCATTGGATGGCTCAAAACGTACACTCCCGATTGATGAAGAGCTCGAGGCATCTGGTGCGTTAATGGAGTCTGAAGAACTTGGTATTGGAAAGGAATGAGTGGATGGGAGAAGAGGTATAAAGAAATTTGTGTTCCACTCAACTGTAGAAAGTAACAAACGGAAACGGAGAAATGAGCGCGACTCTGTTGATTTTTTAAAAATGTAGAGGTTTGCGCCATTTCATCTGTGTAAATAATTACCAGACATTAGGATCAAAATGTGACTTAGTGGTTTCGAGTAGTTTGAAGTTCTTTGAAATTGGATTAGGATCATACGAACAGAATTTGAACTTCAAAGATACTATTGTACATAGAAACTTGAATACAAACGAAAATTACATTTGATCAAACACATTTGAACAAATTGATAAAAGCATCAACACGGCGAAACCATGCTCCACGCCAAGGTGAATCAAAGCAAAGAAAGACAACAAATGCCATCCATGTTATACCGTATGTGGCTGCAAGGCTCCAGAAGAAAGTCTCTGTATCGATTGCAGATCCGCCATCTATGCTTTCATTATCTGTCTCCTTGAAGCCATTAGTGTTGTTCTCTTCACAGCTTCTGTTTACAGGTGATCCACAAAGAAAAGGATTACCAATGTAATTGGTTTCATCCAACGTTAAAAACTTGCCTTGACTTGGTATAGAGCCTGACATGTTGTTGTACGACACATTGAATACAACCAAATAGTCTAAATTGGTTAGATCATGAGGTATTGGTCCATGCAACATGTTGGACGAAAGATCAATGCTCTCTATATCCATTAGACTGGAGAATCTTTCAGGTACTAAACCTGATAAAGAATTATGAGACAGATTCAAGGCACGTAGCCTCTCAAAATCTCCAAGCTCTTTCGGGATTTCGCCACTAAGTTCATTACTCGACAAATCCAATCCAAACATGAAGTCGAAACTTTCTCCACCGTAAGAATCATATCTTCTCTTTGATGCAAACTCAACTGTGAACTCCAAATAGCCTGAGTAATCTATATCAAGCTCAAGCGGTAAATCCAAGAACCTAGAAATGAAGGACCTCGAATACGCATCTAGATCATTTTCACCATTGACAATGCCAAAAGAATCACTGTGATTAGGATCTATCTCATAGTCTAAGGTTCTCCCAAATGATACATTGTTGAGACATGAAGGTATAGACCCGTTCAATTTGTTGTTGGCAAGATCCAAGACTTTGATGCTCTTTAGCTCACAAAGACTAGTAGGAATATGACCCGTTAATGTGTTACCCCTCAACAAAAGATAAAGAATGTATTGATTGCTGCCAAAATGTGGGATCGTCCCTGATAAGTTGTTATTTCGCAGATCGAGTAACATGGCATTTTTTAGCAATGTACTTGGAACTGGTCCACTAAACTCATTATCGTGGAGGTACAACAAACCCATATCCTGAAGACCATTAAAGTGGGAAGGCAAGCTCCCTGAAAACTTGTTTCTAGAGAGGTCCAAAACTTTAAGAGATATGTTAAAGAGGGTTCTTGGTATTGTACCTTTTAGAAGATTGTTTGAAACTGAAAGATACAAGAAATGAAAGCCTCCAAACCAACTCGGGATGACACCTTGTAGATAGTTATTTGACAAGTCGAGAAATATCAAACCCTGTGAATGAAGCAACCCATCTCCGATCTTGGTAAACAGATTGTTATCCGCAATCAAAACCATCAAAGACTCCAACTTTGTTGGCTGCGAGAAAACTTGTCCACTAAATCTGTTGTATGAAAGCTTCAAAATACCCAACTTGTAGCATCCGGTACGAAAACTCTTTGGTAGAGTACCAGAGAAGTTATTATGAGATAGGTCTAAAAAGTAGAGCTTTTTCATCTCACCAAGAGAAGATGGCAAAGTCCCTTGAAACCCATTACTCGAAAGATTCAAGTGTCTTATATTTTGTAGTACGTGTCCTATATGCTCTGGAAGCCGTTGATCAAACTTGTTGATTGATAAATCCAAGACTTGCAAACTATGAACAAGTAGTCTTGGAAGTTGAAAGATGGTTAAAGAGCTATTCCTTAATAGAAAAACCTGAAGTTTTGGATAGTTCTCCAGAAACCAAGATGGAGATATTCCGGTCAACTTGTTGTTGGAGAGATTAATTAGGCGCAAATCTTTCTGGTTTTGAAGAAAGCTCGGAACTGTTTCCAAGTTGCAATATTGTAAGTCAATGACACTCAACTGAAACCTCAGTGGCCATGAGATTTCTGTCTCTATCTTCAGCAAACCAGGCTTTGATGAAAGTTTGAACACCTTGAGCTTCGAGAGGTTGGCGATTAACTCGAAAGAGAAGAAACCCTCAAACTCATTATCTAAGAAAGATAAGTACTCAAGAGAATCTAGATTGCTGATAAGAGATGGAAATGTCCCATTAAATTGGTTTGAAGAGATATCAAGAACTTCGAGTTGGGTTAAGTTACCAAAACACTGAGGAAGTTGACCTAAAAAATTGTTCCGACTCAGATCAAGCTCCCTCAGATGTTTCAATTGACAAAGTCCTACAACAATGACATGCAAAGACACACAAAGATTAGACAGTTTATTATCTTAAAACTCATATCCATTTTATGCCATCAAGGACATGTCATTAAGGTTAATAGCCTTATATATAGTAAGAGAATAACACCTCACAATGGAAGTTGGCCAAGATTATAAATAATATATAATTGACATAATATTATCACAACAAACATATTTATTTTTGTTAGCAAAATTTTAAAATTTGATCTACTTTAACATACCTCGGTTTTCCAATAATCCAGAAAATTTGTTATTACTTAAATCCAAAGCTTGTAGCTTATGTAAATCTGACAAGTCTGCGACAAGACAGAAAATGGTCAGATAGTTCGAACAAGTGTTTATAGAATGAAGAGAATGAGAGTTAATAAATTAATTTTTTAATACATTTACCTGGCACTTGGCCAATGAGCAAGTTCCCACTTAGATCCAGCATTTCTAGTTTTCTTAAGTCTTTCAGTTCTGCACAATAGGTGACCCAGAAACAAGAATAAAGATAAACACCAATCCAACAAAAAAAAAAACTATAAAAAAAAAATATAGATGAACTGAGGATATTTTGTAAAACTGATACTATCAGCTAACCTTATCAGTAACTGGAATGTAAACGTACCTTTCATCGGAAAAATACCTTCCATATAGTTTCCATGAAGAATCAAAGTTTTAAGCGATGAAGCGGCATTCAGAAAAGGTAAGACACTATTATTGACGATGTTGTCACCAAGATCCAAGATCTCAAGTTTGCTCAGTCTCCCGAGGCTTTTGTAACCTACAAATCAAACGTCAATAAATTTTATAAAATTTTGAATTTTTGTGTAGATGGAAGTAAGGATGAAAGAAAAATGGAGCTAAAAGAGATATACCATGGATATCATCGAACCAGCCTGTACATCCGAACCAATTTAACTTAAGAGTCTTTAATTCTTCAAAGGGATAGAACAAGGAAAGATTCATTTGGAAAGGATCCTTGTATGTATGATTCAAGAAGAGTCCGATCACACGTCCACTTGTACGATCACACTTGATTCTTTCCCATTGGCAACAGTCACTCTTCGTATCATTTGACCAATCGTATGAATATTCCTCACCAATATAAGCCTTGAGCGCCAACAACCCCTTTCTTTCCTTCTCGATGCAACTTCTATACCCATGCATCTGCAGTGATACTAACATTACCATAACCCATGTAGCCAAGAAAAAGTGTGGTATATAGAACATCAACATTTTGAGAAAACCCAACTACAAAGATGAAGGGACTGTATTTTTCGGAGAAATTAGAACTCCTCAGAGTTTATATCCATCCTAAGTCAATGACTTGGTAAAAATATATTGATTATGTGTGGGAAATCAACAAGAAGAATCCTTTCGTATCTTTGTTTTTTAATTAAACGCATTCTTCAAGGAGATTTTGGAAGATTACTTTGACTATTCTTATATGGGTTCCACTTTTTAAATGGTTATGAAGAAGTAATTAACTATGATTTTTCTTTTTTCATTCAACAATGATTTTGTAAACCCAAACGAACCAATAAATTCCGAGCGCGCGACCAATTTGCCACAAACGAAGAAAATCAAGTCTGGAGTGCCACTTTGTAATCTAATGCCACTTGACCATTTCAAAGCCTTATAAAATTACAATTTTCTCCTTACTGAGATTTAACTAAAAAAAAAATCAATTTAATTAAAAAACGTTATCTTTTATTTTTTGCTGTA
>OVBJ01002254.1:0-19357 GCA_900406535.1 Noccaea bulbosa
TGATATTTAATTTTTATTTGTAACAATTATTATTTTTACTCTTAATTTTAAAAAAAAAATTTTTTTTTGCAGATGGAGCAAGATCTCTCTTACCAGGAGTACCTGAGCCGTACCGGAGGCCATGGTGGTTCCGGGGGCCGTGGTGGTTCCGGGGGCCGTGCTGGTTCCGGGTGCCGTGCTGGTTCCGGGGGGCGTGCTGGTTCCGGGGGCCGTGCTGTTTTCGGAGGCCGTGCTGTTTCCGGTGGTTCCCGAGGTGGTGGTCGTTCTGTCCCCGTGAGGAGTCACGGGAGCTCCCATGGTTCTACGGAACAGGAGGATCGGCCACGGTCCCGGTCTCCATCCCCACCTCGTATGGCAGCTGCAGTTAACGCCGTACATGAGGCCTCTAGAGCCTCATTTTATGCGGCTATGAAGGAGATTATGGAAGAGCCTGGTCATGATCTCCTCCCTCGGCTTCATCCACACCGTCCACCGAGAACTTTCTGATATATACTTTTAAATGTTTATTAGTTTTTTATTTATTTTATACTGTACATTATATAAATTAAAAACTATTTTTTTTTTCCAGGTTCAACGACGATTCCTCCGTCGCTTTGGCGGTTCCAGACATCTTTGAAAAGGATTATCAAGATCCTATTGGCCGGTGGAAGGATGTAAAGGAACAGCATCTCCAACGCTGATTTTCTACTTTTGCGGTTAGTTTTAATATGATTCTTATTTATTTTTTTAAAATTTATTTTTATAGCTGATCACTAACATTTTCTTATTGTTATTTGATTTTTTTTTTTCAAGCGCACATATCACTGGGAGCCTGGCTTTACCGAGAGAATTTTTCAGGAGTTCGTCGGTAAAGTCCATGATCGGTTGCCCGATATGGTATATCGGTGAAAAAATTTGTGGCTGGCTAAGGGAGATGCAGCCAAGCCACCTCACTGGGATCAGACTGTGTGGGACGGCATGGTTGCTTTCTGGTTGGATCCTGATCACCAGAAAAGGAGTGACAACAGTAAGTCCGCTCGAGGGAAGAGCAAAAATTCCACACATCGATCCGGCCGAAAATCTTACCGCGCCCGCGCCCGCATGCTTGTAAGTTTTTTTCTAATTGTTTTATAATAATCTTTTTTGTTTTATTTATTTTTAAATAATTTTTATTATAGGCAGAGGAACGAGAGGAAACAGAGACGGATCTGCTGGCAGTTTTCGAATATGCCAAACGGAATCCGGATGACACTTTCCTGGATGAGACTTCTAAGGAGCTCCACAATGACGTTACTTCACAACTGCAAGAGTTGACTCATAATGATGATCCCGAGACCGCCGCTTCTGGTTCTTCTGTCACCGTGAAGAACAAGATTTTTCTTCAGGTAAATTTGTATCATATTTTTGGTATAAATTAATTTTATTTTTACGTATATTTTTGGTTTTTTAATTTCAATGTTTTTTTTTTCAGTCCTCCCCCCATAAAAAAAATAAAGTTTTTGGGGTTGGTTCTCTTCAATCCCAAATTGATCCTGGTAGCGGTTCTGTTTGCGGTTCTGCTTCGAGTCCGTTCCCAGATCCCGAGGTTGCGGTGTTGAAGGAGAAATTGACTGCAACAGAGACGAAGGTTGCGGCGTTCGAAAAGATCTTCGACTATTTGGACAACTCGGATCCGAAGCTCAAGGATCTTATGAACAGTTTGCGTCAGAAAACTGAGGGCGGACCCAGCGGAAGCGGAACCGGAACTGGCGGATCGGATCAGGACGGAGCAAGCGGACCGTCCCAAAATTTTTAGTTTTAGTTTTATTATTTTTTTTATAAATATATTTATTTAAAATATTTGAATAAAGATTTTATTTAATTATTTGATTTTCCGTTTTTATAATTTTATTTATTTTTTAATTTGACAAATATTTTAAAAACCAATTTAGTAATTGGAAAATTAAAAATTAAAAAAAAAACAAAACCTTGCGACGGAATAAAATCCGTCGCAAACATGCGATGTTTGCGACGGAATTTGCTCCTTCGCAACGTTGCGACGGAATCATATCCGTCGCATACTTGCGATGTTTGCGACGGAATTTACTCCTTTGCAAACTTGCGACGAAATCAATTCCGTCGCAAACTTGCGATATTTGCGACGGAACTGTTTCCTTCGCAAACTTGCGACTGTCAACTTTTCGTCGCAACGTTGCGACGGATTAAGACGGACGGTATTCCGTCGCACGTTTGCGATGGATTGCGACGGAGCATTTCTATCGCAAATTTGCGACGGAGTGCTGTCTGTCGCAATCCATCGCAAACGTGCGACAGAATTGTTGTAGTCGCAAATGCCTTGCAATATTGCGACGGATTTGCGACGGAAACTTCTTTGCGACGTAAGATATGCGACGGAAGTTTATGTTTTGCAATTCCATCACAATTGACGTTTTGCGACAGAATTGCGACGGATATTTCCATCGCAAAATGCCTATATTTCTTGTAGTGAAAAATTTTAAATTCATTAATCTAATAAAAAAGGATTTTAGGTAGAATTTGTAAATCTATCAAAATACATGAACCAATAAACCCCTCTAAATTAATTTCAAAATCACATAAATTCTTTTTGTACATACACCAAAGGATAAACAAAAATTATCAACAAATAAAACAACTTATTTTAAACCTAATGAAACCAAGAAAAAAATCAACTTACTCATTACAAAATTAACAGAGAGACTCCTAATAGTGGAGGCCAAAAAAATAAGTGAAATTGATAATTTATTTTGTTTAAATTATTTTTAATAGTTATAGTTAAAATATTTTAAATGGCAAAAAAAATTACAGAATATTTTATGTGACGAGTAAAAATTACAAAAATGACATTTTATTATTTGTATGTTTGATTTGTATGTTTTTTAATTTGAAGGTAAAATTTGCAAAAAAAAAAAAAAAAATAGTTTGCGGATTTTTTTGCATAAAATATTTTAAATTTTGTGATAAATATATCTAGGGGCTATATAGCGGATGACTTTGGAGTTCAGGGGATTGACTTGCACTTAATATAATTGAGAGTTTAATTTGCAAAAAAAATTTAGTTCGCAGTTTTTTTTTGCACAAAACCCTATAATATTTAACTATCTCTATAATATTAATTAAAAAATACAATTGAAAAAAGGACGAAAAAACTTATATATTTACAAAGAATGCCACTGCTCTTATGATTAAATAGTGTTTGGATACATGGATAACAAGGGACAATTTTGTATTAAAAAATCAACTCAGTTGAGTTAACTCATTAACTCGAAATAACCCACCCGCATAGATTTGGAAAAGAACGCTGATCTTCTCACAACTTGAATCGAACCAAGAAATTTCGGAATAAACCGGAAACTGTGCAAACCAATGATTTCATTGTTAACCGTAGAAGCATCTCCAAGATCTGGAAAGATACCTAATTCGAAATGACGATCCTCCGACAAAACAAACATCATTTAAAAATCAATGCTTCTATCCTCAATAACAAAATTGGATGTAATAACGCTATGATCTGTAATTGAAATAACCATAAATAATATCAAGGTTTTCTAATTACGCAGAATAGAAAAAGAGAGCAAAATATTTTGTTCTTTTGGCTTCAATCAAAGATGATTTGTTCACAAGATTATCTGGGTTTTACAAAACAGGTGGAGCTTAATTCTTCTAGCTTCTTGGCTGCAGAAAAACAAAAATCAGAAGCGGAGTTCACATACTTTGAATTTTGCAATCGAGAAGAAATGAAGAGAGACTGAGGATGAGGTAAAAGCTATTACCTATGTTTTCAAAAACCAGGTGGAGTCCGATTTCGAGCCTCGCCTGAGCGTTGAAAAAACAGAAACAAGGAATTAGTTGTCTGATTCTGCAGGCAAGGAGAAAACAAAGGATTCCTTCGGGAAAAAGAAATTGCTTGAGCTTAGGGGTTTACTTGAGCTGAAGATTGGAGTTGCAATGCTGTCGTGAGGAGAAACATTAGTGAACAGAAAACTGAATCTCAAGCATCGGCAGTATTTGACTTTTGCATAATTGCATGTAGTGGGTTCAATTCAAACTAATTAAAACAAATTAAAAATGTTCTATTGGATATGCAAATTTTGGGTAAAGATGAACATGGTTCGAATGGGACATAGAAAAGCTTCAGGAACTGAAAGAGAAAAATGAAGAAGAAGAAGTGAGAAAAAAGAGGAGAAACAAAGGGAAAATGGTAATTTCAAACAATTCCAAATATAAGTATATTCAATATGTCTAATTTTATTTACTTTATAACCAAATTTAATTTTTATAGATCAACATCAGAATAAAACTAAGAGAAAAGAAATTGCAAAATGTATTGATCTCTCACCTATAGTTTACAGTTAAGACCTAATTTTTTTTTAATACAAGGTGAATAAATTTCTTTTACGGATTGTATCTTTTTAGAAATTGAATAATTTTTTCATGAATTTAATAATTTTTATTCATGAGTTGAATAATTTTTACGACGGGTTGAATAATTTTACAGATTAAATAGCCACTCACGGTTGTTAGGTCTGGACTGACCAGCCGATTAACGCCTAACAAATTCTTGAACATGTAATAGAATTAACAAAGTATATATGAATCTAGGTTAGACCTGAGACTTCGGATTTCAGTCGGGTTTTTCGGATTTTGGATTTTCGGGATTAGAAATATAGAAATAGTTCAGAATTATTTAAATTTTGGTTCATGTTCGATTTGGGTTATTCGGGTTGAGTTCAAGTTTTTCCGGGGTTTGCGGGTTTTTTAAAGGTTTATCGAGTTTTTTTTTTTTTCGGATTTTCGGATTTAGAAATGTAAAAATCGTTTGTTTTTTAAAAGAGCTAGGGTTCGTTCCGATTGTTCTTGACATGTTAAAGTTTTATGGATTAGGCTTTTTTTTTTTTGTGAAAACGTAATGCCACGCATACGCGCGGATAGTCTGCTAGTAGTTGTTATATATTTAACTATATTTAACTATAGTTTCAGTACATATATAGTATAAAATATATATATATATATATAAGTTGATTTTAGACAACATTCAATTATGTTCATACCTTGTTCTCCTTTAACCACTTTGAAATGCACTCCTTATGATAGATATGAGCACAAGGCAAAGTCGATACCGTATCTCCCTTCTTGAATTCGATTAAACATATCGAACACCTTATCAATATCCCCCCAAAGAAACACAAAACAATTTAGATTAATCCCATGTTAAACCAGAAGTTATATTTATAACATCGAACAAATTAGACTGATCTTATATTTACAATAGTTTATACTTATCTGTTTCGCAGAAGGAAAAAAGGTGTTTCAAAATTGTAATTTTGTTTCAGAAAAAACATGGCTTAATATTTTCATTTTTCATTATCAAATAGAAAATTAAAATTATAGATATTTACTTTTAAAAATACATATTATATATATATACTTTATAAAAAATGTATAAAAAGTGCAATATAGAGAAACTGGTCATACATATACTCAAAGAAAAAAAAAGGTATAGATTGTAATCTTACTGATTTTTTTCGGAACCATAAATTTTATTTTTAAACCATGAAGTCGCACCAAACTTATGAGTTGGTATTTGATCGATTCTACTCTTCGTTAATCCTTTGCTGACCGCTCCGATCGATTCTCCTAATTCATTCAGTTCCTAACCAGAGGTATGACATCTTATATATAAGATTTTCTTACTAGCTCATGCTCTTGTTTTTCATCACAAAAGTCTGTAAACATCCTTGTTATAGAGTGATACCTCATAAGTCATATTCTCAGGATCAATATCATCATTGGAAGGAGGAGGCTGAGAACTGTGGGATAAAGAATCGAAGGAGTCACCAACATGACTTTGGTGACGTGGAGAGATATCACGGTGAAGGGAGTTCGAAGGGTTCACTACATCTCGATTAAAAGTAAAACATAAATATAATATTTCAGCATTACTTTACTTTTTTTTTTTTTTTTGGTCAACTCAGCATTACTTTACAAATTTTATATATATATATATATGTTGAGAGTTCTACGTTTAATACCTTCTAGGTCTTGGAATTGATGAGTAATTTGGTTTACATCGTCCGTTAACGCACCATGATTCGCCAAATCTTGGGACATGTATAGATCATGATCATTTTATACATACATTAACCAAAGAAAGAAAAATTGTACAACTTTTCCAACTGAGATATGAAAATAATAATAGTCAAATTAAATAAAAATGAGATAGATCAGAGAGATAAAAAAAAAAACTTACATTCTTCTTCTTGTAACAATTTAGCATAATTTTCGTCATCGCTTAATGAAACTTGAGGATAATCTACATTTTAAACCTCTTTTAACGAATCAAATAATTAAATAGATTTTACATAGTTATATATATCTCAAATAAATTTTTTAGCAACATCGTTCTAAATTTAACAGAACTGAGTCAAGGTTGAGCTGAAAACGAAGCAGACCGATCCGGGTCGGATATGTAGGAAATCTCAAAACAAAGACGGGTTTGTGCTCAAATGAGCTTATTAAAGGAGAAATCTAAAACTAGAAAGAGAAGTAGCTCATGAAGAGCTTTATTCAAATACTAAGAAAGGAAAGAGAGGAAGACTTTAGATTGTCTTCAAGAGCAAAATAGATTAGATTGATACTTCAATAAGAAGAGAGGAGGCTGCACAAACGGCAGCCTTCATTACATTCATCAAGCACATAAGAGCTTATATATATGAGTAAAGGGAACCATGGAGAAAAGTCTAGAAACATCAATAAGCTTCTCCATCATCTTCTCTTTGTCTTGGGCTTCATTTGGGCTTCTTTTGTGGGCTTCAATAGGATATTGGTTCAACTCAAGAAACCTTATAAACAATTTACCTTCTTGTTGAAACTGCATTGCAGTAATTGCATCGTTAATTGTCGGATCATCATACATCAGAGATAATGCCAAAGCTTCATCAATTTCCTCCTGGTTCGGATACATCCTCTGTTGTTATGTCGAGGGAGCAGCAAACTGAAAGATTGATTGTGTTTTCTCAAAAAGATTCAGACCACAATCTTTCCCATACTCAACCATTTTATGAACCCTTTATAAGATTTTACTGACAGATATTTTTGGTAATTATTGACATTGATGAGAAGATTACCACTCCAATTAAAGAGGTAATTAGCACGCCATATAAATATGTGTTCCGTGTTCGTGATCAATGGAGCATTATTAGCATGTAATCTCCATTAATTTATACTGATATTCTAGCTTTTAAACTTTTTTATATACATTATTTCGTAAAAGTAGTCTCTAGCTCTCTAATATAGAACTCTATACTTTTCATTATCCATGCTTAACGAACAATGATTAAGAAGGCTTACATGGTTTAACCTTTATTAGTGGGCTAAAAGTTGGGCTTTTCGAAATCTGTTGCACATAACCATAAGACTCATGATCATAGCCAAATTTTGTTCTGCTAGATAATCAAATACCAGATTCTCCTATTCACCACCGGTACTCAAACTTGTACCTTTGATATCATTTTTCTTCTTCTTTAATTATGATATTATATTATATGCAAACTTATTTTGCAATGAAAAGAACTCAAATAAAGGAACTTTGAACTGAAAGTATGATAACGAATTGTTTATTACCTTTCATAAAGCCATTACCAAAAAAAGGGAATAACAAAAACAAACATTACAAAAAGGAAAAATTAAGAAAATGAAGAGAAACGCCACATCATCCTAATTATACAAAACGCCCATACAGCCTTCAAAAACAACACCGTTGGGTCTTCAAGGAGAGGGCTCTCTTTTACACTCTGTTTTATCCTACCTTTTTATCTGTATACTTTCTTCTTCTTTCTTTTTTACAAAAAAAATGAAATAATAAATAAACACACTTTGCCCCCCCCCAAAACCCCTTTAAAAATAAAATAATAAATGAAAGTAAAGAGCCCTAACTTGAGCCCTAAGCAACTGAAATGCATCTGCGGTGACCCGCTCGTGTTCTCATTTTCTGTCGTTTGGTCTCTTCTCTCCACACGTTACCAATGTCTTGAGCGATGTTAACGGCGTCTGCTGATGCTCCGGCCAATCCTTTTCTCGTGAATCCAGCCGCGTAAAGTCCCGATTTTCCTTTCCATGCGTTTGGAAACGGCGATTTCGGAAACCCGTTTTTCGAAAACAAATCATTTTCCTGGAGAGAGACACAAAAAAAAACATATTCAGTTTACTTGTAATGAAAATAACCATATAAAAATAGGTTGAATTATATTTGAAGTTGTTTTGTTTCTCTCACCTGAAGCCAAGAAGGGACGTTGCTACGGTAACCGGTGGCGAGAACCACGGCGTCGAGATATAATCTCTGACCATCGACGAGCTCCACGTGGCTACGAGAGAACCGTTTGATTCCGGGGACGATATCTACCTCGCCGGATTTGATTTTCTCCATAGCTCCGATGTCAAGCACTGGAGTCTTCCCTGTAACGACCTTGAGCTCCATTGGGCCCATCTTGGGCCTCTTTAGCCCATACTTTGCCAAGTTTCCCAAAATCAGCCATGCGAGGATTAACAGAAGCTTGTCTACTAGCCATAGAGGTAGCCACTTCATCAGCATCATTGTGATTTCGAAACTCGATTTGCCTAGAATCTCCCTCGGTAACACATGAACCTGATCAAAATCAAAATACCCAATAACCAGATTAGCTTAAAGCTCGAGACTTTATTTAGACAAATCGTAAAATAAAATTTAAAGTTCGAATCTTTATTAACTTCCGAGAGGAAAATTGAAATTTTTGAATTGGAAGCTATGAGTGTATAACTTACCGAGCTACGAACAACCATGGAGGGATTAGCATTGTGATTTGCGAGATCAAGCGAAACTTCCATGCCGGAGTTTCCACATCCGACGACAAGAACACTTTTTCCTCTGTATTTCTCGCCGGATTTATACTCACACGAGTGAATCACCTCGCCGTCAAACTCCGTCGTGAGCCCATCGATCTCCGGAACAACTCTCTCCGCGTTTTCTCCTGTCGCCACAACAAGCCACCGGCAGATATATTCCATCTCTGACCCGACCACGGCGGAGGAAGGAGATGATGTTGTCGTCTTGATGCGCCAGAGACCACTGGTCTCGTCGTACCGAGCGGACTGAACACACTCGTTGAACTGAGGGGCGATGTCGAATCGGGTAGCGTAGGACTCAAGGTAATCGATAAACTGTCGTTTTGTTGGATATTCCGGGTAGTTTTCCGGGAAGGGCATTTTGGGTAATTGGCAAACTTTTTTGGGTAAGTGAAGTTTGAGTCTGTCGTAAGTTCGTTTTTGCCACAGTGAAGCTATGCACTCTGCTCTCTCCAATACCACAAAGGGAACGCCTTGATCCCGGAGGCAAGCCGCCGTGGCTAGCCCCGATGGCCCAGCTCCGACGATAACCGGACCGTTAACCCAAATGCACCGTCTTCTGTCGGAGAAATCTTCACTGCCCATGAGTCTAAACATGTTCTCCATTTTCAGGGGTGAGTTTGATCTAATCGATAATATGTGTAGTGAAATGAATAAGATTTTGGTAGATTTTAGGGGTGGTTTTGATCGAAAGTAGTGAAACTGAATAAGGTTTTTTCTGTTTGTTTGTTGATTGAGAAATGAGATGTTTTGGAATGAGTTTGGAGATTGGAAGTAATGTGGGTGAGTTTATATAAAGGACGAACTCTGAGGAAGCTGCATGTGATTTGCGCATTCTAAGGTTAATTTTCAATCAATTAAATAAATACAAAAGTTCTTCAATAAGTGTGGCTATTTAAAATCTAATAGTTTATGAAGGTTTCCCATATAATCATATGCTTTTGCTTGAAATGCGAAATAGTTAATTATATTATTCATCAAAGCTTTTTCTAATGGAATCATTCTGATTCGTTTCTTCCAAAGTTGATGATGGGACTTTGATTAGAGTATCTCATAACAATCCATAATCATATGTCCCGTTTTATTAGTAGAAATTAGTTGGTGATGGTACTTACCTGAGCTTTGAATATTACACAGAGATGTAGTTTAAAATTTAATGATGTGAAAGGGTAATCAACTGGGCGCAATGGACCAAAGATAATAATATACATCATCCAAATTTTTCTGATCGTGTATGGTCCTACGTACCCATGAGCTTGGAGATGAATTTGAAGAATAAAATTACTGATATGTGAAAACCACTTGTGATGCAGAGATGTATAAATGTCGAAATGATCGAACTAGGTTAAAGTTCAGTTCAAATTCAAGTGTACAAGTATTTGATGAGTTGGCTAGGTTAAATTCTTTCATTTTAAATGTGATGAGTTGATATTATTTGTGGGTAACTAGTATTTCAAAAACTGGTTTGATTGGCCAGATGATTATCCCTTCTACAACAAACCCGATTCTGATTAATCATCATATATATGTTGTTGCCAGAAACAATTTTTTAGCCAATCCGAGCATTAGGGAACAAAAGGATTTACGTAAGAATTGAGGTACCAGTGTGGTGCATGTTCATTTGACGATATTATGATTGTCATTATAAAAACAACGTAGAATATTGTCCGGATAATCGGTTTTAGGATAATCGTGAGCCTGTATATGTTATTTTTGCACTATTTTGAAAGATACAATAATCTACTTGTTTATAGAAAAATTTGCTTAAGTTTGTACTTGATATTGTGACATGTCCGAGTTATATTTATTATTATTATTATTTTACATTTTAAATTTCCTTTATTTCATTCTTCTCTTCCCAAATGGGATACCATTTAAATACACTAGACTTGGATCCGCCCGGCATGAGAAATTTATAAGCTATATTATTAAATAATATTTAAAAAATAATAATCTTTTATTTGTATATATTATACGATTCAATTAAAAACTATATTAAACCAAAATCACTTATAATTTAAGATGTTCATTAAATCAGTCTTTTCTTTCTTATTATTATGTATATTTTTATAATAGATTTATAAACAATCATACTTCTTCATTTCCAATGTGGAACTTACAAGATATTTATAGTATTTTATATTTATTTAAATGTTGGATCAAATAATTATTTATTATTTAGAAATTTGGATAAATTATAATATTTTTTTAATTTTTGTATTTATAATATTTACCTTTTGATCAAAATATTTATAATAATATAAAGTTTTATCCAAGTTAAACTATTTCAAATATTTTAATATTTTTATATAAATATGTTCAATTTTTTTACATCAAAATATTTTTAATATTATAGATATTATTTGGTTTAATTATATGGTTCCATTAAAAAATTCATATTAAACCAAAAATACTTGTAAAGTTGGATGCTTATTAAATCAAGTTTCTTGTTCTTATAATTTCTTATCTTTTTTTTTATAATAGTCTAGTGAATCCCCACACATCCAAGTTTTGCAATAAGGTAAGATTTTAAAGAATTTGTACAAATGATCAGTTCAATAACCTTGGATTTTGAGTGATCATTACAAATATTAATTAGATCCAATAAGAGGTGATTTAGAATGAAAGAAAAAAATCCTCCCAAATCATCAATCCAATATTTGCCCCCTCCGCCCTAATACATCTTCTGTTTCATAATAAGTGTCATTTTAGAAGATATTTTTATTAGAAAATAAGTGTTATTTTGTTTTTCAGTGAACTTTTTTCTCATTAATTTATCTATTTTGCGTCTAATTAAATAAGAAAAAATTAAATACTATATAATTTTAATAGTGAAACAAGAGTAATACATAACATTGAATTATTTTCTTAATTTGTGTGAAAAGTGTCAAAGTGACACTTGATATGAAACAGAGGAAATACTCTTTTTGTTCTTTGTCACAAATAATTGATGTTTTCACAATTCAATGCAAAAATTAATTGTATTTTTATTGTATTTGATACTTGGCATATCTTTACACCAGGAAAGTAAAATTTATTATTTTGTGGATTTTCTTATTTTTGTTCTTTCATAATCCATAATTTGTTTTATATGTATATTTTCTTTTTTTTTTATATCGAGGCTAATTATAGTTTTAGAAGTATATTTTTACATACTTATTAACTATAATTAATAAGTATAAATCAGGGCTAATTATAGTTTATATGTATATTTTTATTTTTATTACTTATATCTTATATCTGTGAATGCTTTTTATTCTGTAGTATTTTACCCTATTTATAGTTTAAATCAGGTCTAATTCAAAACTTTATTACTCTACTAGTTACTTTCTATATGGTGAATATGTTAACGAGTAGTTCATTTACAAATTTTGTTTTTAATAAATCTAAAAATAACATTATTTCGACTTGTTAAATACGAATGGTCAGATAATTCCAATTTTTGTCTATTATGTTATGAATTCTAAGAGTATTTAGAGATTTTTGGCTAAATTTCTACACTATTTGCATACACATATAATATAATAATATAAATTTTAATCTTGTTTTTTTGTGAAAGACTATAGATCTTGCTGAAGATGCTAAGATGTTCGTAGTTCTAACCGTTTAATATTATTTCCCTTTGGATAGCAGATTCCTCCCAAAAGATATGGTTTCATATTTAAGAAAACTTATCTCATATTCGTTTTTTTTTTTAAGATTTGTTTTGTAAAAAATTGTTTATATATGTGTAGCGTCCAATATTATATTGATATATGTTTTTAAATAATTTGGTTTGAAATTGAATTGAGATAACATATTTTAGAAGAGTATAATCTAATATTTTTCGTTTTGGGGACAATTTATAATGAGTTTAGGTAATTTTGCCTTTTTCCTTTTTTTAGGTAAATTTTGGTTCAGTTTCTGTTAAAATGAATCCGGTGGCAAGGCGTGTGCAACCACGGGATTGTTTGGATGGATGGATGGTGAAGCTAAGCCAGTGTGTGTGTGGGGTGGGGGGCTCAATTTTGGCCCACTTCAACTCGTCTGCCGACTACCTAACCACGTCAAATCAAATTTGCAATGGGTTTAATACAATTCTTTTTTTTTGGGTCAACTTAATAAATTGTTTTGTTATATCTTAGTTTTTATGGTATTGTTCGGTTTATACCACTTTCTATGAATCTTCCATTACACGTTTTTTCTTTTTCTTTTTTAAGAACAAAAATTGAACTCGAAATAATAAAGTTGGAATTTTTCTTCCTGATCAATAAATTAGAACGTAGTGGATGTACGACGGGCGCGTTATGATTGTACACATTTTTTTATGAATTCACAAGAATTAGTAATATATACTAATACTACTATTGTTGAAAATATAGTTGTATTTGTGAGAAAGTTTTAAATTTCATAAAAAATTATATTGCTAAAGTATAATTTATTTTGTTTAAACGTGGCTGATGAATTATATCAGCCTATTTTTAATCTGATCTCTAACAAAACTTAAAAATGTATGAATGCTGATAAAATATAGTAATTAATCTAAAGTAATAATAAAATAAAATTTAAATCTACTTAAATAATGAATGAGACATGATTCCTTTATTCATTTTAAGGTATGTTTTTCAAACAACTATCTATTAGATCTGGAGAGAAAGAGATGGATGATGTCATGGTGAACCACATACATCTCCGATTCGTATGAAGCTATGCATTGATAAACAAGTACGTAATAGATTCACATCTATCCTTAACATGGGCGACGAGAGATACGAGAAAGGAATGCAAACTTGGTTTGCAAACTCTTAGAAATCTATCTTGTTTGTAAGTTTTAGATATTAAATTTTCTTTTCAAAATTTAAAAGCAGAGGCAGTCATTGTAAAAATGGTTTTTTTGTTTAAATAAATTTTACATTAAAATTCAAAAAAAAAATGAACTAGTATCAAATAAAGATAAAATTCAGGTGGTTGAAATGTTATATATACATGACAGATAGAACATATACTTTATCTTGTAAGTTGAAGGATTATTCATTATAGATTTGAGATTTTACATTGTTTCTAATAATTTTAAATTGTGTTGTATATCTTAAGATAATTGAATATTAATAAAATTAATGAAGGTAGATTGGATTTCACTAACCGGACTTGGTTAGACTTTTCCATCGGCACTTGAGTTTGGTTGGTGGTATTTGTATACTTTAGATGACTATTATATATTAAATAATCAATAGAAATCGAATAGTACAAGTAATTTTTTTTTTTTTTTATCTTAAGTTTTGGTAAAGGTTCAATGATCAACCTCACTAAAAGCTCCCTTTGTAGTTGTAGATATTACAAATTAATTAAAACGCTTATGCAATGATCACATTCTTCTTTTTTTTTTTTTTTTTGGAACAAAAATGATCACATTCTTGCATGTATATTATCCTTTAGGTGTAATAATGGAGAATTTTATACATGTTATCAAATTAAACAAGGGATGTATATATTTTGTCACATGGCTCCTTCCCAAAAGCTGAGTATGTATTACATAAAATTAAATTTAAAATAGTCGAAGAAAATATTAGCAATATCCTTATCATTTCCCAAATGATGTATCTATCCTAAGAAATGAGAATCCTCCATAACTGCCGAATTTTAGTAGTTGAAAGAATCCAGAGGCTCTGACCAAATTTGTGTCAACGCTATGCGGGTATAGACACTAATGATTTGGTGAATAATAGTGTCCACAGAATGTGCATATATACAAACAAATATGAGAGAAAAAAAAAAAACATCAGTTTTTAAGACTTACTTAACTACGGCCACATATATTTTTTAAATATATTTTTTAAACTTTTCGAAGAGGTTTTTTTATATATATAAATGTGTTCTTAATCCTTATTTTTTAATAATAATATATATATGTTATGGATCACAATTATATATATATACTTTACCGTTGCATTGTTAAGACTTATAATGTTGCTACCTTAATAATTTTTCTTTAAATGAAAAGTTCCAATTCATTATCCAAATTAACTGCAAAACTTGTAGAAAGTAAAACAATTTTCTTATAATAAATTCCAATTCATTATCCAAATTAACTGCAAAACTTGTAGAAAGTAAAACAAATTTTTTATAATAAATTCCAATTCATTATCCAAATTAACTGCAAAACTTGTAGAAAGTAAAACAATTTTTTTATAGTAAACACTAAACAGCAAACACTTTAAATTTCATATAATTTTTGAACATCCTTTTAGTAGCTGCCTCCGGCCTTTAATATTATCGTAGGCACGGCTCTGATAATCAATGAAGTCGGCTTTGATAAACACTTCGATGAAATAGAAACACTGGGTTACGGTCAGGGGCGGACGCAGGTAAGAGCCAACGGGGTCACGTGCCCCTGACTAATTTTTTTTGTTTCTTTATGTAATTATATTTACCCTAAACTGTCAGGAAAAAAAGTTTGTAAAATGTACTAGTTTGTAGCATTAATATGTTTAAATTCTGTCGTAACATTGGTTACATCCTTTCTTACTGTGTGCTCCCGGTAAAAATTCCTTTAGATAATCAATATAACCAAGACATGTAATCCAACAGTTTACGAAGGCCCTCTAACAACAACGGAAAAAATGAGAGAAAGATATGTAATCCAATAGTTTTTTTGTTTTTTGGAAAAAGGCATTAATCCAATAGTTTATCCTAATATCATATAGATACTATTTTGTTATATTACTTGAATTAATTCATATATGCATATGCATTTTGTTTAGAAAAATGAAACTATGATGATAAGTCAAATTCAAATTTAAGTTTTTTGCATGATAATTTGAATAAATGCATCAACCAAAATTTTTTTGTTTTTTAAGAAGAAATTCTGGTGAAGTTTAATTATTCTTTGAAGTTATCCTTGTATATAATTATTTTGTTAATTAATAAATTTGTAATTTCAAAAAAAAAAAAAAATGATGAAAATAATACAATTATTGACACCAAAAAATGATTGAGAGAATCTAGTTGCGTTCCCGAAATTCTATACGTGGCCTTTTCATCCATATGCATGCACATATATTTCGTCCACGTTGTAGTATAATGTGCATGCCAAAGCCCACAAATCGAATAAACACATAAAATTATAAATGGTTAATCTCTATCTACGGAACATCAAAAATTATGTTTGGAGAAACGGGCACGCGTCGGGCGTACATACATTCACCAAAGTAATTGAAAATCTTCCCCCCAAAATTGGTCTGATTACTCTATCTCTCAAGTTAAAATATTTTTTTTTTATCCAAAGGGAAACTTATAATGCATGTGCCATGATCTATCTTAAATTTTCTTAAAACACTACTCAGATTCCCGCAAGTAGAAAGTCAAACTTGTTTCTTTCTTTTTGTTTTAGACAAGTTAAGTCAAACTTGTTTCTTACTTACTTATATATATGTACATGATACATGTATACATACATACATACACAATATAACTACATAACTATTGAGACGGAAATGAATATATCTGTAATTTTTTTTTTGTTAAAGAATATATCTGTAATTTTTTTTGTCAGAATTTAAGGTAATGATCAGACTTCAGAAATATAGATATGCATACGTATACTTTGAGAACTGAGAGAAATTATAATTCCATTTCTGTAAATAGAAAATTTCAAAATTACTCGATTCTTATTTTTATATGGAGGGAATCATAATCTTTGAGAACATGACAAAATATCTTTGAATAAAGATGCTTATTTTGACTACATGTTGCGGACAAATAGATTTGGTTTAATCAAAGATTTAGCAAGAATATAATGTTCGCTATTAGTTAATTAATCACGTCACCAAGATATAATTAGTTTACCAGCAGGGAATTACGAGAGAAGCAGAAAACACATGAGGCACATGGAATTCCGATTTTAAAACAACTAATAATAATCAATTTATAAGAATTTGGTTACATGAAAATTGAAAAATAATAATAAGGAATATTGGACCGTTAAGGATGGTTAATGTTTGGAACTGGTCAAACTTAAGATTCTTAAATTGAGTGATCAGTCAAAGTTATAGTCACCATACTAACATGTCATCGCACTCAGTGTTTTGTTTTCTAATCTAAGAACTTAAACTACAATATTAATATTTCAAATCCTTTATAAAAAAAAAACAATATTAATAGTTCTTTTACTACATATTCAAAAATAAAAGAGCAAATATGAGTTTTTAGATTGTAGAAGGTAACTTGAAAATGTTACAAATACTGATTTCTACCAGAACTGATAGACTTGAAATTTATTAGTTTGTAATTTAACAAAAAAACAACATATACGGAAAATTATATTCGTAAGATATCTAACTAAGTGGTAAGAAGTGGTGGCCCATCAAAGCTATTAGGGTCGATTTAATTGAGTCCACGTAAGACGGATCAGCTAAATTGGCTCATTATTGAGATTGACATTATACATTGAAATGAAAAATTCATATTGTGTGTGGACAAACCAAGCTTCAGCAACTTGTTGATCCTGATATGAACCAATAAAACGATAACCTAAACTATTTAGACTTAAGTAGAATATCACATCTTCATTTTATTTTCTATAGCCATAAATACTGTTTGGACCAACATTTGTTGTGCGAGATGTAATTAAAACTCTATTTTATCATGTTCTAGTACAACAAAAATAAAATAAAATATAGATTATGGTATCTTTGAATTTGATAATGACTAATATTCTTTCTCATAAAAAGTGATATAAGTCTAATGATGAAATATTCCATAATCCAGATCGGATAGCTCTATTACCCACCCAAGATTGATGTTACTTTTGTCGAGCTTGTTACTCAAGTGGGGACGATTTCATTTTTTATCAAAAAAAAAAAAGAAGATAATTCTATTTGGTAGATAGCAAAATTGGATTTTATGAACTATATATATGACAGCTTGTGGAATATATATGTTCAATACTGAATGAATCTTAATATGTATATTCTGCTTACATACATGTAAATGTTATGAGACGAGAAATTATTAAGAGAATGTGTGAACGAAACTCATATTATAACGAGATTTAAAAATCACCATTGCCTCATATTATAATGAGATATACAAAATACAACTTTGATGAATTATTATAGTTTATACAAACTCACAAGTGAATAAATTCGTGTTATTGTGTGTGTATTTTTTTTCCGTCAACGTATTACACACGTATCTGAAGCCAGATTGGAACTTGAGCATTAAGGCATGAATAAGAATCCAATAGGGTGAAATTTCACAGTTGTAATTTGGTCCAAAAGGAGTCCTTTATGGTCCCAAATAATTATATTCAGCGCGTTAAATATACATTTTTTTTTCATATAGTCATATATCGTATTCATATCCAAATCCAATTAAATCTGAATGATAACAACAACAATATATATATTTTCATTGTTTCGACTTTCGAGAGAATATTAGATGTTGAAAGCGCATGATGGGCTGCACCTGCATGATGCACCTTTCAGCACGGCAACCATAATAGGAATTTAGGACACCATGTCCTTGAAAGATACTAAACAAAAGAAAAAGTACATTGAACGAAATAAAAATATCTTATCAAAGAAGGCAAATCTGATTATGTTGATTTATGATTATGTTTGCAATATTATTATGGAATATAGAGCTTGTAGGGATACGTTAGGTAACGCTAACGCATCTTTACAGGTTGCAAGACGTTCCACACGGAATCGACCAAAACATTAAATGCATTCGTACGGATAGTCACCGTCGTCTTAACCACACCATGCATGCTTTCTCAATTGATAATGACTTGTTGCACGAATACCACGTCAAGGCTAACACGACGAGTCTTGCCGACTACTCAAAACTCGGTTCCTCGACCTAAGTCTGGTATATGAGTTAACAACAAGAGACGATTGTAAACTCATATAGCATAGCATGGCATGGGATGGAGAGGATAACAACTCTGTGCAGGTTTAACCATATCTCACGCCCGCAATCTTTATACAAAAGGTGTTTCGACCTTAAGCCTAGCTCTCTTATAATTTTTTTTTTTTTTTGTTTGACTCTATTTGCAGAGATTACTCATACTCTCTGTTCAAAAAATCGGCCGATTTGCCGATTAATCGGCCGATTAATCACTAATCGGGTGCCAACTGTACCGATTTTGCTTAATCGATATAACTAATCGGTCAACCGTGATTTGACCGATTAAATGAAAAATTCGGCCCATTAATCGCTGAAGTCGTTTGAGCCTTTTTGTTTTAATAAAAAATTGAAGCTCATTTGTATTGAAAGTAGCTCAAATCATAAGAACAAAATTTATATATATATATATATACTGTAGATATGTATTAGTAAAAATGAAGAACAAAATTGAAGCTATTTTGTATTAGATATGTATTAGTAAAAATACTTAATATAATATTTTGTATGAATTTATGATTTTTGTATTATTGTCATACAAAATATATATATATATATATATATATAATTTTAAAAATATATTAAAATATAGTAA